>CM060971.1:47210997-47405997 GCA_030765045.1 Tenodera sinensis | reverse complement strand
ATTCTCTTTGTACAGGACACAAATCTATCTACCTATGGGAAAGAATCACGTATTGTCTCAGAAATGCGATGAAGACCGTGTGCCAAACAAGTTATATGCATTAAGTTAACAAAAGTACCTTTCAGAGTTTGTCCTGATTTTACCATATAAGGACCTGCATCAGTAACAAATAAAATTACCCGGTCGTATTTGATTCCACATGGCCATAGTAATTTCAAAGAGTCCATCACAATCTGGGTGACAGTTACATTGTCAGTAGCCGACAATTCGCACACATTAAGAAGATAAGGTGTATGTAGTCTTTTGTTCATTATTTAAAGCACCCACGATTATATTAGCAATAGAACGGCGCTCTGAATCAGGGGTTTCATCAACAGACAACCACACAAACTGATCCGCTAATTCATTTTGTATATTTGACAATACGTTATTGTAACAATGTCCGACATAAGTCTTGCGCAGTGTACTTTCTTCAGGCACATGTTGTCGAGTGTACTTGGCAAGAAAGTTTTTAAATCTCGGATTATTAATTTTGAACAAGCGAATATCATCAGCTAAAAATGCTTGACAGAAGTCATGGAAAAATTCAGCAACCCTACTTCCTAAACACTCTACTAGCTGTTTTTGAACAGGTTCTTTGTTTGCGAGTTTTCTGATTAAATTCTCCTTATGTTTTGCTGTGTTTATGTGCTGAACTATTTGAAATCTTTTCTCACTTCCTACATTTTCTCACACGCTCCACAATACAGTACCATATTATCTGTAGATATTAGATCACCCGAAAACTTTCTGTAAATTAATTGGTCTATCACTCGAAGTTGGTTTTATTTACAGCATTTGAAGGGCTCTTTAACATTTTATACGCCTAATTTAATTTGGTGGGAACCAGTTCACAACACTGTTACGTTTGAAGACAACTATTGCAGGGGAGGCAAGCGTTGCGATAATCGTGCTGCTCAAAACGTTGACCTGCACTTTATCTTTGTTAATATAAGCCTCTGAGATAACGCACTGATTATTCTCTACGCACATACATATAATGAAGGGATGGAAACAGGGGATTCACTACATGGCAACATGACTCACCTCGCGAGTTGCATCATCATGCGCAATATTACCAATATGAAAAATATTATCCTGATGGGACAAAATTATAACCATAAAAATCATTAAAATATGCAATATAGGGGCTGTAATATTGAAATATTATACATTTATCAAAATCAAGAAAATATGCAGTTATATGCACCATAAAATCATGTCCAAATAAATGAAAATTCCATAATTCGTGCTCATAATGTAAAATGTTATTGAAAACAAAAAAAAATTCTGATGTATTGCACTCATATGACTTTCTCTACTCTTGTAATAACTATATTTTACAAAGACCTATTCCTCTAACTTTCTCATGTTAGTTGAGATAAACTTTGTACAAATTATATAATTGCTAATTTTCTTGTACTTCCAAGGGAAATGCACTAGGTTTTAAGCGACAGTCAAGGTTTGAGATTCCGTTCTCTTTGCACGCTTAACATATAAAAAAGAACAACGATGTTCCATTTAACGAAAGTTTTGTTTTCCGAAACTGACAAAAATAACAAGGAATATCTCCGAAATGGTTCACTCTACAAAAAAATTTATTTGAACATAAATTGTGTGTTTGAGCAAGATCTACAGTTTTTGTAAAATTGTTGTCTGACTCTTACGGTTTACGTTATTACAAATTCATCCAGGTTAGACAGAACTACATAGGCTATAGCTAGAAAATTCAAGATATGCATTTTATTTTTCCTACAAATATCTTAAACATATGGCATTTTAATCAAAATCGTTAGAGCCATTTTCAAGAAATTCAAAATTTTCTAACAATTTTTTTATGTAAAGGGACTTTAGTGTGGGGCTGTTTTCTTCAAAATCTTCGGGTCCCATCCTTGAATTTGAACTTAAATACCAAGTTTGGTTTTTAATTTTAACCGAGTTTTCGTTTTTAAATTATGCTGTCCACAGAGTGACTGAGGCACACAGACTAATACACACACATACACACACACTGTCATTTTTCTAAAAATGCTTTTTTTTATTCAGGGGGTCTCAAAACATATATTTTCCGTGAAATATCGACATGGAATTTTTGGGTGGAATACAACACTTCATCTACTCACCAGTAGAGAAATTGCATGTTTATTCCACACAGATCACCGTAAATTGCAGAAGTGCGAGACACAAGCAGTCTTTTGTCTATATACCTGTTTGTCTCCGGAGCAAAGTCGTTTCTTAACCATGTTTAAACAGCCAAACTAATAAGATTATCTGTGTAAGGAACCATTGTGAACTTGCGTAGAATGATGGTTTAGAAATCTGGAAACAATGTTTGCTTGCCTGCACACATTAAACTTCATTTAACTACAAATACACAAGTCGTAGCTTGTTCATAAATGATAACAAAGCCTCTTTCTGGCATACCTGTTGCTGTTGAGCTTCCTTTTCAAACTATCACGAAGCTTCAGAACAGCTGCAGGTCTTAGATACGTTTAAATGTTCTTTATCACTGTAGGGTAAACGTGCGGCATCGGGAAATCTAAGAACATTTTTTTCAAAAGTAAGTCCACAAATTGTTTTACACAGAAGCACTGAACATTCATTTACACAAAGTGAGAGTTGATTTTTATTTAATAAAATAGAAGAAGAGAAAAGAACTAATTGAAGATGTTACAATGTCCGTTTGTCCCATACGCCGGAGCAACATGTTTAGTAACTGTTACAATTATGACACGAAAACATGGATCATTTATTTCTCATGAGAAAGCGGCTTCTAACTTTCAGGGCTCTCACTGCTGCTACCTTTTCCTTTTCAGTGCGAGCAGTTTTCTTAGCTTTTATATATTTATAAATTCTGGGCTTGTTATAAAATCAGATTTTCTAGATGTAGTTTTGAATTTTTGTTTACTTTTAATACCCAGGGAAATTGTTGGTGGAGGTCTTAGCACTGAAAGCTTGTCGAGGGTGCATAGGTTGCGTCATAAAAAGGGTTAGGAACTTGAGGTATTTGCATGTTTTCTATATTTTTTATTGATATAGTGATATAGTATCTGGCGGCGCCGTGGCCGAGCGGTTAGCGCGCTCGCCTACCACCTAGGCGGCCCGGGTTCGATCCCAGGGACCCACATATGGTATTCCTGGTGGACGAAGCGGCGTCAGGGCGGGTTTTCTCCGGGTGCTCCGGTTTCCCCCGCCATCTCATTCCACCGCTGCTCCATCTTCATTCCACGTATCATCAGTGTCACCGCCTGCGGTGCCGTAGTAGTAAAAGCGGGCGTTAAACATAACAACAACACAACGATATAGTATCTACATGCTTCGCAACTTTTGCAGTGTTCTGACACAACTTTATTGTGCATATAAGAGCATATTTGTGCCTTTATTAATTGTTTTATATTTTAGTTAAGCTTATTCAGATAGTCTTTGTCAGTCTGTGTGTCTCTAAGTCTGCGGACAGCATAACTCAGAAAAGTTGGTTAAAAATCAGAGTTGCTATTTAAGTTTAATCTTCTTAATCTTTCAAGGACGCGATACGAAGAATTTGAAGAGAATTGTTCCGCTCTAAACTACGCTGGAAAATTTTTCGAAAATTCTGATTTTGTTGAAAATAGTTCTAACGATTTTGATTAAAACGCCATGTGTTTGAGATATTTTTATAGCAAATGAAATGTACCAGGTGGCCCAGTCCAGCCGGCATTGGGGTAAGTAGATAACCCTTCGTGCGTTAAAAGAGTTGCAGAAATCATGGAGATAAATCCATTCAGTAACGTGTGTGAAATTTGTTCTGCTTGTAAGAGAAACGGCAGAGATGCCAAGCTAGCGTGTACAGAGCGTGATAACAGACAAGGATAGTCTTGTAATATTTTCCACTTCACTTACAAGACTTTATTTTCTAGGAAATAAACTCATTTCTGTATATGCTCCTATTGTCTAACATTACGGAATACAGATTGTAAAATATTATGACTGTTATTACTATGTTGATTATGTTTATTATTATTGTTTAATTAGTAGTGGTGGTGGTGGTGGTGGTGGTAGTACAATAGTAATAAGATAAAACGGAGGAACAGGAATACATAACAAATTATATATAGTAAATTAATTAAATATATTCTATTACTATTGTTGTTATTATTATTATTATTATTATTATTATTATTATTATTATTATTATTATTATTATTATTATTATTATTATTATTATTATTATTATTATTATTATTATTATTATTATTATTATTATTATTATTATTATTATTATTATTATTATTATTATTATTATTATTATTATTATTATTATTATTATTATTATTATTATTATTATTATTATTATTATTATTATTATTATTATCATCATCATCATTATTATTATTATCATTAACCAAGCGGATGAAAAGGAGTTAAAAACATCTGTATCGACCGTTTTGCGTGGAAAGCAATTTTCCACTATTCAATACATGCGCTTAAGCAGTGGAGAAAGAAAAAGATCATTTTAAAATAATTATATAACAGTAAAACACACTTTACTAAGCAGTGCTTTCTAAGGTCTAAAACGAGTTGAAGTTTTGTTCTCCTGTATAGGTTTTGTTCACGCAACCCGCAGAGCTGATGTGCAGGAGAAGTTACCGCGGTACCTGCCTAAATTTCAGTGCGCATTCGTGACTTATCATAATAATCAAGGGAGCGAGCGAGCGAGCGGTTCCATTATCGTTAGAAGTGGTAAAGGTGCGTGTTTGGATCTTGAAGGACAGCTTACACAAAGAAGGGAAGCTCGGGCGGTAACGATATACGCTCGCTAGCAAAGCCAGTTCCTCCTTCTCCAACTCAGTGGTTTGTCGCTCATTGAAAGGGATTTACGCCTGTATAGGTTTACTTCACGCAACCCGCAAAACTCTCCTGTTAGAGAAGTTGCCTCTCCACTGCGGGGACTACATCCCTGGGAGATGTTACCTACCCTATTAACTCCTCCACGTTGATACGGGGACAGAGAAAGTCGTTTGAGCCTCAACGTTCTGAATAGAAATTATTCTTTAACGCAACGAGTAAACATATAGACTGCTTTACTTCTCAAACTATGGCGGAAAAGCAACAACTTACATGGACATGACATTCTCTATGCAGCATTTTATTATTCTAAACCATTATTAAAGCACAAACATTTATTCATAGTTCAAGCAAATGGAAATAAAAATTCAATGCAAAAATATGTGTTGCACTCACATGACTTTCTCTACTCTTGTACTATCTATATCTACAAACCCTTATTTCTATATGTTCTTTCTATTAGTTGACATAAACATTTACAGAAATTGCCTTATTGCTTATTTTCTTCTAATTACAAAGCAAAGCTGGGAACACAGTAGGCTTTGAGCGATAGTCAAATAATCTTTTAAAGCTGCTCGCTATATAGAAGCTTCGAAATTCCGTTCTCTTTGCACGGCCAAAAGATAAAAAATGGAATAACGGCTTTCTGTTGGAGAAAAGTTTAAGTATTACAAAACTCACACAAATATTAAAAGGAATATCTCCGAAATGGTTCACCATACAAAAAATAATTTTCGACATAACTTGTGCGTTTTAACGAGATCTGCATTTTTGTATAGTAACACTTCCTATATCTCTTACGGTTTACCAGTTATAAATGCAACACTCATTAATAAAGTTCAAATGGAATGTCTAGACATGCCTATTAAAAGGAAGAGGTGCACCGCTTTCAATATGGCGTCCAAAATATGTGTTCCCCTCCCTGGGTAATTCAAACTTCGCAGTTATATTCTTTAAAGTATGCTGTAATTTTTGCAGCATTTATTTTGAGAAAATAAAAAATATCTAGATGTTTTTCTGGAAGGAATGTGCAAGATTTTATTGAAAATTTTCGTTTCGCATCCATAACTAGTGCTTTATTTAAATAAAGATCGATATTTTTCCTATACCCCGGTTTTAATTTCTCTGTCATTAAGTAAGAGGAAGCATTGTATTCTAGACAAAAATTATATTTTTATATTTGATGGAAAACAATTTTTGAGGTGACCTAATCCAAAGAAAAAAATAACAATAACTTTTATAAATATGTCCATGTACGAGTATGTTTGTGTCTGTATCTGTGAACACCATAGCTCTAGATAAAAAAAAGTTTTTAAATTCCAAACTTAACGTTCAAGTGCGGTACGTTTCAGGGAATGAAGTTTTCAAAAAGTTTAACTTTCTTAATAGTACTTTTATGAAAGTAGGCATATTTAACAAATGTGTATTTTGACTGTTTAAGGAATAATTTCATAGAATCATACATGCCTAACTGTTAAACCGTAGGAGAATGACAAAATCTTACTGCACAAGAAAATACATCTTGTTAAATTATACATAGGACCTAGCGATTTAGTAGATATTTCTTATTTTTGGTTTAAATTTTACAATATTATTATTTGCTTTGCAAATGGGAAGTAGTTAATCATTTATTTTTGCTGTGGTTATCCAAAGAGAAGACAATTTAAAAACCATTACATATTGACTAACTGTTACAATATTTCACTTTGGCCTAAGTGCACTGTATTGCTCTTGTATGTATAGGTTAATATGAAGTAGTAAATCCATTCCTACAGATGTTTATCTCGATTGACATGAATAACAAGAATAAGCCATTGTAAGAATACTTTGTTAAAGAATGCTTAGAGAAAATCATGTGAAAATAAAAGCAGTGTGACACGTGCGAGTATACAGCTGCGGTAATGGCTGACGTGAGCTCCAACACACTGATCTAAATGTGTGGAATCGCCTCAACGTCGCATATTCAAATCGATGGATTGGTAGAGGTGTACCAGTTCCATGGCCTGCAGTGGCCAGATCTGATACCTCTCAACTATTTTCGGTGTATTTGTATAAATAGTGTGGTTTATGACACTCCTTTAACGTCAGTAGAGGATCTTATGGCTCGAGTGGGCGGAGTGCTTGAAAATCTTCAAGACAATCGCACATATTGGGTCATGTGCATTAGGCTCACCACCGCCGATATAGGTTCTGCAATGACGTAGGAGGTACACAGTTGGAAGCCATCTAACACTTGAATGCTCTACCGCGTCCAAACCGTGCATTTCCAGGCAGGGGCTCCTATTTGAAAACCGATCAGTTTGCCGTCCCTCGCAAGATACTAAGCGTTGTCGGTGTTTTTAGGGACACCCTGTTGTGGTGTGTTAGTTTACAGTTCTTGCACGTTTCTCAGATATAATGAGTTAATATACGAAGTTTTTCAAATGTTATATAGCACCGTTCAAGACATTTTTCAGCAACGAAATGAGATGCCAATTGTTGTAAACACTTGCATGTTTAAAATGTTCCCTTACAGTCCCAGTGGTGACGATTTTAAAGAAATGGTCTGCAAAAAATGTATCAACATTCTCGTTATTGGTGGAATTTCCTGCGCTTCTTGAGGACTGCCCTTTCAACACATCTTGTGCTGTTTCGTCGACTTCAAACTTGTGTGGGCTTCTTGTGATTGTTAACTTTATTGGTGGTGGTGTACAAAATTCAACCCTCCAACGCCACTAAACCCCAACAAAATGTTCCAATTTCAACAACATTTCAGTACCGATATAGGTTCATCAAACGACAAATTCACCGCCATGTTCATCAACAAATAATTATACAGGGTCTTTCACAAGTAATTGGACGCTGCAAAATGTCCCAATTTTAATCGATTAATATTACGTAATTATTTTATAATAATTATATAACTATAATAATACACAATTTTAAGTTTAAACAAACATACTGTACCACGAAACACATAGATAACAATTATAATCAATGGTCACAATTTTGAATGTGCCTACCACTCTGATCAACAAACAACTGCAGGCGACTTTTCATTTCATCGTGCGCATCTGTCCATGAATTCAGGGATACACTCTGTCCTTAGTGAATTCCGGTGAGAAAAAGTCTAAGGATCTTAGATCTGGAAATCGCGTAGGCCAGGATACTGAGGTCGCAGAATTTGTATTGCCCGGAAGTATGCCCGGAAATTTAGCGTTTTCCCTAATATACATCATACAGAGCTAGGAAAAACGCTGAGCAGCTTTAGAGATTGATTTTTAGGGGCTGTTAATCAAACGCAGTGCACATTCTCTGTGTTTACTTCACATTGCAGAAAGTCGCCAACCTCATTTTCTCTTTCACGGATTCTTTTTACTTTCTCTACTACATAAAGTAGAGCCAGAAAATTCAAGATATGCGTCTGATTTGTCATAAAATATCTTAAACATGTGGCATTTTAATCAAAATCGTTAACCATTTTGAAAAAAATTAAAAGTTTCGAAAAGTTTTCCATGTAAAGGGTAGTTTACCGTGGGGCCATTTGCTTCAAAATCTTCCTGTCGCATCCTTGAAGGACATTAAACTTAAGTAGCAACTTTGGTAAAGTAAAGGTCACTTCAATTACTTGTACCTTGGACACCAAGATCTCCTGATGGAACGCCATTAGATTCTTTCTTTTGGAGTCATATCAAGAATATTGCGTTTGGAACAGATTCCCTCGATGTAGAGGTCTTAAGGATCGTTGAAGCATCCGCATCTTTACGCAACTGCAGTTCTCAGAAAGGTCCATGCGCGGCTCGATGGAATTAAAAAATACTCCCTTATATCATAATACATAATTCTTCTGTAAGGATCACTTTTACTGAATTTCCAAAGAGCAACAACGCAGTCTGTCGATACAAAGCGTGTATTTGTCGTTTCAGGTTTCAACTTTCCATAGATTTTGCATAAAGGAATAAAACTGTAAACGAATCTAAAAACTTGTATGAAAAGTTCCTTAACACGATATAGATGGGTAACGTAGGTAAATCCATCTCTAAAAATGTAAAATAAAGTCTCAAAGAAATTCGTATGACATAAAACTACAAGAACTGTCAAAGATGTCAAGAAAAGGAAATGAAGACACCCCACAAAATTGCATCAATATGGATGCATTCATGCAGCGTTCTGACAAACTTTCTGAGCCGAAGTTTCCAGACATTTCTCGATTTTGTTTATGCAATGCAAAGATTCCTAAATCTTGTTTTCTCCTTCTAGCTATACTTGAGTTTATAATTTACAGTACAGTTCCACAGTCCCATAAGTTTTGGACTGCATCAGTCTTGCATAAATGCTAAAACGTAGAAAGATACATACTGCACAAAAATGTTGATCTGGTTAAACCACACAATTATTCTTTTCTATCTGATGATAACCACTTTTAGGATATTCCTTATTAGTTTGAATTTTCAATTACTTATTTTTTCTCAAACGGTAAGTCGTTATTCTTTTTTTCCCCTTACTGTTTCTACTGGTCATAAAAAAGAACGGAGTTTTAAAGCCATCACTAGCGATCAACTCTTTAAAAACTTTACTATCGCTTAAAGTCTACTGTATTCCCCTATTTCCACTGTATGTGCAAGGAAATATTACATAAAATAAGTTCTAAAAGTGGTTATTCTGTCATATAACAGAAAAGCTGTAGAGAAAACAATGTGAAGGAATACGTGCATCTTAAAGTAGATAGTATAAAGCCTTCTCCGTGAAAAAAATTACTTAGGTGTGCTAATTTCATGGTGATGGTCCACAGGTGTAAGTGTTTCTTTCTTTCTTTTGTTTTTTTACTATTATACATAGCAACATTAATTTATATATACCTATAATTGTCTAATTGCCTCATGTTTTGTGGAGTTTATGAGCTATTCCCAAAAAAATTAAATATTACCATTTAATTTTTCATGAAACATCTTAAACAAATGACATTTAATCAAAACCGTTAGAAACATATTTTAGAAAATAAAAAAGTTAATTAAAGCTAATTAAACTCTTAGAGTACCTACTATAAAGAACAAAAATAAACTAAATAAATAAAAACAGCGGAAGATGCGTTGCATTTCAATTTCACACATAGAAAATTGAATAACTTGTTTGTAGAAGAATGAGTAGAGAGATAAGTGTGATTGTGTTATTGTGATCCAGTATGCAGTACTTTTCAAACATGCTGCCTTTCAAATTAATGTCTTTATCCCTGCGTTGGTCGCTAACGGTCTGGGAGACTGCTACATTTATTTAAACGTTCCAGTTTTTTAACGAACGCACCTACGCACACGCCTGACTGTATTAAATATTATAGTACGGACAGTAGTTCTTTGCCGGTGACCTACTTACCTCGTGCACTGAGGAGGGACGTCACCATACTGCTATAGGAGGCTTGCGTGAAACTCAGGCTACGGCCCAATTGCGTCATCTTTGGAACAGCTGATGGAGACGAACCGAGCCTCGACCGAGTCCAACGTGAATATGACTTTCCCGTTTGGAAGAAAAACGTAAGGAAATGATAACCATTCAATTGTCACTGATTATTGAAAATAAAAACGCATAGCACAATACTATAATACGTTACAAAAATAGTAAATCACATATAAATATAATAAAGATTAACTATCTAACCATGGCAATAGCTGCTATTATTATCATATTTTAAATATGAACCATGTGATTATTGCCAAACTTAATTCCACTGGAACTGAATACATACATGTAAATTGAACATTCTATTCTTGTTAGTATTTTGATTTTTAATGACCCATTGTGATTAACCGATATCTTATTATAACTAGTCAATCACATTAAATGAATAGTAATATTGATATGTTGCTTTCTGCAATATTCTAGTGTTTTTTCTTGTTTTCCACCACTTGAATCCGATTTTCCTCAAATTTATTTTCAAGCTCGTGCTATCTGCATTAAAAGTTTTAGCCTCCCTAACCATAGGTAGCAATTTATTGATTATGAGAAGCGTTATTTTAACAATGTACAAATTATATATAATACGTGGAATAATACACTTATCAAAATCGTCTATATTTGTGACACACTTTGGTACACGGTGCTCTGTTCTTTGCATTGTTTCCCTTCCTTGACAATGAAAACGGTCCGTGTGTATGTGTGTGTGCGTGTGTGTGTGTTTGTGGCCAGCATAACTCATAACACTTAAATAGAATGGAAGGAAATAGAATTCCGAAAATAGCGAGGAAATATCAGCCACAAAGACAAAGGTACATAGGATGGAAGGAACAAGACTGGATCCGGAACAGGCTAAATGGGCCAAGTTGTGTTGAAGAAGAATTAGGTATTGCCGGAAGATGTTGATAGGTGTTACATTACTGGCACAATCCACCGCCTTCCAAATAGCTAAGTACGTGTTTGTCCATCGCTGAAATGCCTCAGGTCTGAGGACACAGTTCCAAGCAAGCTTTGCATACAGTAGGCGAAAACTTTTAGACAAACACGCACAGAGCAAAAGTTATAAGTGCAGTTATAAACATTTTCTGTCCACAATAGGGGCGGTCAGAATTTCACAAAGGGACTGTAGTTGCGGTCGCTCACAAACTTTTTCCCCACAGGGAAAGTGTTGGAGCTTCCTCTCTCCAGCAGTTGGACAGTGGTTTCAGTGTACACGCCTTGAATAATATAATGACGAACGTCAACTGCCTATAGGCTGTTCCATAATCCATGACACTATTCTTATGTATGTTCAGAATTTAGTAAAATGCAAGGGTGTGATGATTGTCCAAGGATTTAGTCTTAAGCGCTGGAATCAGGACTGAAAGATCCAATGTAATAGCCGGGATTTGAGCCACGGATATTCTGTTTATCGAGTGGCTGCTTTAACCACTAAGCTACCATGGCGAACTTGCCAGGCATGAAATTAAATTCCCCAGCCGATTTGTACTTTACCGGTTAGACCACAAGGGAACCTCACATCAGATATTTCAGTGCTGATTCCACCTCTTAAACATTGCCCACACACGACTTGTGTATTTAAAAACACCAGGAGTAAGTTTGTTGGCATAAATAAGTTACCATCTAAAGGCCTTCGTAGCCTACCTTTCTTTCTCTCTCTACTCCTCTCCAATGACAGCAGTACTGCTCTAATATGTCGATCCCTCTGTCAGAAGGTCTTCCAATAAACCATCAGAAGAAAATAGCTTTGCGCACCAAAACGTCACCCTCCATAGCCGAACTAAGCACCCCTATAACATTCAACCTGGGCTCTATGTAGTTATGCTACAACTTGTAACTAAAGGCTCGAAAGACAGCGCTACATCATATGCGATCACCTAAGGAACAAATAAAAATGATCCCCGTGTATATATCCCACACAAGAAAGAGAATGCCATTCTTCTCCCAAGATCTACTTACCTAGCTGTATACTCCAACGTGAACAGTAATATTCCACCACACAGCTTCAAGTGTCTTATAGTTGTTTAACTTTCGCTTGTAGTCCCTCAGGGCACATGATGAAAGAAAACAGCAACGACCTGACGTAAATCATACCATCGTTGTCTTGTGCATCATTATAATAACTACAGGCAGCTTTTACAACTCTTTTATCCTTCAAGATTCAGTCGTGAAATATTCCAACAAATTAACGCATAAACCTTTTAGCTTCATAATTTATTTTTCATACTTTACTTTCATTTCTTGGATTCTTCAAATATGAATGGACGAGTGCCACTGTTTATAGAACTGTATGTATATATTTCATTTCATCGCTGAGTTGCTTAGTAAACCTTTCTCGAATAAGTATTTTTTAGCACCTAAAAGATATTGTGTTCCTCTCAATCCAGTATTTTATATTTTATAAACTGACTACCACTAGTACATTAATGTTCAGTTAGATAAGCCGTTGTTTCTTTCGTATAAAATTAAATACATAAAACATTGAGTAATTAAATATTCTAACCATTTAATGAACAAACAAAAGGCACTTTCTTCTAACTCCGAAGCACAAAGTACAGTTGTGTTTTTTGATAACATAATAGTCTACAGTTATTCGTGATCTTACGACTCACAGCTGTTCAGTCCTGACCTTCAAACACTATTCTGTGTTTCAGTTCTCCCTGCCTAACATACCACGTACTGGTTTCAACGATCAGTCACTAAAACTGTCGATACATACAATTCTCTCACAACGATTAGTGCAGACACACGCACACACGCGCACATCTAACAACTGTCTCGTTTATCACTATTACCCTATTTAACTCACAAAATTGCTTCTGTTACCGTCTCGAAACTCTGTTCTTGCGCGTCAGTTGTTGGGTGTTCACTTGCCGTTAGTGGTGTGAGGTAGCATGACCTTGGCTATCTTTGTGACGCAAGCGGCCGCCAAATGTGTGAGGTAGTTTGACCTCGACTCTTTGAAGCGTTCACACGCCACCACCGTCACAATCTTTTTATGTTCCTAAAATATAATACTAAAGTTTTATTCAGAAATACAGTAATCACCAAAAACAGCACTTTGATAGAGTTAAATGCTGTGACAGCGGCCCCGATGCACAACAAAGGACTGTCGGTGCCAAGCTACTTCACACCGCGTTCCAGACGCGGTGCGTGTCATAGGCACTCACGCCAAGCTTACCCAGGTCAGCAAACACGTGACAAGATGAGAGTAGCAAAACCTAAAGCGATTTTTTCCAGATTCGAGAAGGTCCAGTGGCCAGCTTGTTTGAAGGTTAAGAAACATCTGGCTAAGTAATTGCCGCTATAAAAGCAGCAGTGCAGGACGGTAGCTAGTTTTTGAGTCTAACAGTGTGCTAGTGAGTGCGTGACAGCTGTGACAGATACGTCGCGTCAAAATGAAGAAGTTTTAACGAGTGTTCAGTGATTGTATCGTCGAACTTAGTGTGTGAGAGACAGATAAAATGAAGAGAGATAAGTGAAAGAAGTGAATCAAGGCTACGAGAAGAAAACAGTTGTGAGTAGTAATGTCACGAAATACTAGAGTGTATTAACGTCATTAGAAGAGAACTGTGTAGTAATAAAATTTTGGAGCAAAAGGTAAAGTGACGGAAAAAATAGTTGAACTTTTTTCATTTAGTCATAATATTACCTAGAAAGCTAATAAAATTAATATATCAATAAATATTCAAGGTAGAGCTATCAAAGTGCACCTGTACTACTTGTATTGCATCTCCATGGCCAGGTGAAAATTCTAAGTTCATAGATTACTCTTCTACTTGCGTTTATATGCTTGCATGTGGAAAATCCTTTAAATTCCTAAAACATAATGCACTAGATTTCATTGTCATATGCATTATTAATATCTAATTTTCAGATTTGTGTGATTACATTTCTTGATTACTGTGTTTCATTACTAATTTTAATTACCTCTCCCAGGGTCACCAATATGCACAAATAATTTCCAGAGCTCGTTTCACCAAGACCTGACTAAATTAATTTGTATATTAAGAGTGTCGTTTCTACGCAACATTGATATAGCACTGAAGGACGGTGCCATGTAAATAAAGCATAAACCAAATGTATAATTAGTATTAATAAATTAGATAGTATTCTTAGCCACCCATTATTGCAAATATTGGGTACATAGGCTAAAGAATGCACGCAGATATACAAATCTACAATAACGAACACCCAAGGTTAGCGTTGGTCCAAAATGTCCCAAAATACTCTCATTTTGTCGCCCTCTTAGGCATATTTTTACTTTCTGTATTATGCTTAGTAAGTAGGAAAACTATTGTTTTCGGCCCAAAAATTCGATGTAGAGATTTCACTGCTTTAAGGTCCCCTGAATCCAAAAGAGGCTTTTTTAGATGTGTGTGTATGTGTGTGTGTGAAGAGCATAACTGGTTAAAACCCAGATCTGATATCTATAAAGGGTTCCGAAACGAAGATTTTGAAGAAAACTGCTCCACCCTGAGCTATCCTCTGCATGGAAAATGTATGAAAGTTTTGATTTTCTCAAAAATGGCTCTAATTATTTTGAGTAAAATGCCATATGTCTAAGATACTTTTATGACAAAAGAAATGTATATTTTGGATTTTCTAGCTATAGCCTATGTAGTCCTGTTTACTCTTGATAACTTTTGAATAACTGGTGCACTGTAAGATACAGACCAAATCTTACTCACAGAAAATGTAGATCTCGTTAAAACATACAATTTATTTGTGTGAATTCTGCAATAGCTTTGATTTTCTCAAATGAAAGCTCCTTATTCACATTTTTATCTCTTGGCGTGTAAAGAGCACGAAATTTCAAAGCTTTCATTTAGCGACCACTCATAAAACATTTGACTATCCTTTAAAGCTTTCTGCATTCCCCTTGCATCTACAAGAAAATTAACAATAAGATCATTTCTACAAATTTTTTTCTCGACATAAAGAGATTGATGTATTAGTGTAAGAATACTTAGTACAAGAGTAGAGAAAGTTATATGAGAGCAACACATCAGATTTTTTGTTTACAAAATGCTTTTGTATTACATAAATTGTAGGTAAAATGCTAGAGGGATTTTGCAAGGTAAATTTCGCAATAGGTACCTGAGTTGAGGTGAATTATTTGCTGGAGAGATAGATAGGGGGGGTGGGGGAGTTGAAATGTAACCACACCAGTAGCAGTCCAATACCCTAACACCCAGTGTGGACCAGTCGACTGTAGACCTCAGATCCGTCATCAGCGACACGCTTGAGGTGAGATGCGGTCAGCGCATCGATCCCCCATACGCTGTTGGTTCACTTTGCCGTATTTGTGATGGCAACCATTGTTCTGCGTTTGTCCTCACCTCGTTAGATGCACATTTACCTAGCCCTATTCAAATCTCCTTGATCACAGAAATGACAGTCAACAATGGAACAGAGTCGCTCCGAAATACTCAGTATTACAACAAATCTGATGGGTGTAATCACATGACCTTCTCTACTCACTCTTGTAAAAGTATCGTCAAAAGCGCTTATCATTCTATACATTTTATGTAAACCGAGATAAAGTTTCTTTCTTTGTAGTATTGTATTCCACCCAAAAATTCGATGTCGAGATTTCACCGGAAATATGTGTTTTGAGGCACCCTGAATCCAAAAAGGCATGTTTAGAAAAAGGTTTGTGTGTGTGTCAGTCTGTGGACAGCATAACTCAACCAAAAGTTGGTTAAAAACCAAAGTTGGTATTTAAGTTTAATGTCTTTCAAGGATGCGACACGAAAATTTTGAATGAAATTTCTCAACCGTAAACTAACCTTTACATGGAACCTTTTTTTGAAAATTTTGATTTTCTGGAAAATGGCTCTAACGACCTTGAGTAAACTGTCATATGTTTGAGATACTTTTATGGCAAATGAAATGTATGTCTTAAACTTTCGGGCTATAGCCAATTTAGTTCTATTTTCTCTGAATGACTTTTGCATAACTGGTAAACTGTAAGAGATAGACCAAATGTTACCATAAAAACTGTAGATGTTGCCAAAACACACAATTTATGTCGAAATAAATTTTTTTGTAGAGTGAACCTTTTCGGAAATATTCCGTGTTATTTGCGTGCGTTTTGGAGAGCTTATACTATGTCAAATAGAACATCGTTATTCATTTTTTATGTTAACTGTGCCAAAAGAACTAATTTGAAAGCTTTAAAATATGTGACTATCACTCAAAGGCTACTGCATTCCCACATTCCTCTTGCACCTAGAAGGAAATATGCCATAATATAATTTTTGCAAGTGTTTATCTCAACTAACACGAAAAACGATATAGGAATAAGAGTTTGTAAGAATGGTTAGTACAAGAGTAGAGAAAGTCATATGAGTGCAACTCATCAGATGTGTTGGTCTATTTATTTGGCCAATCAACAAAGTTGCTATAAAAAGGCAGTGATAAATTAGGTTAACAAAGCACATTGCCTCTAACACGAGAAATACATAATTAGAACATAGCATTAACAAGTGGATAATAATCACCAATATAATTGATTTTAAAAATTAGAGTTGGCTAAACAATCATACCAAGGTATTAAACAAGTTAAAAGTGATGTAATGAACATAGTCAATGGCTGAAGAAGGTTTTGGATTAATGAACTTAATTATGCTATCTCCGGAATCGCTAAATAAGGAGTTTTGGGACAGTTTTCTTTTTAATCTTGTCTTCTGCGAGTTTCAGAGTCCAATACGATAGGTTACAGCGCCTGATACTCCGGCTAATCTTAAGAACAATAACTTCCTTGAGAGCAATTTTAAGTACTTTTGTATTGGAAGAATTCCAAATTCCTGATGGAATTATTGATTTCTAGTAATAGTGCGAAGAAACATTTTTTTTGTGTGTACAACCTGAAGTCGATGGATATGAATTCTGTTAACTGCACCCCACACAGGAGGGGCGTAGGTGATTAAAGGGCGTGCAGGTGATCTGTATAGTACTCCAGTCCAAGCGCAGATCTCTTATGAAGCAGAGGGTATGGTTTTATAACTCTGTAAGTAGCTAGTGTTAAAATGTAGGACATATGAGCATACCAAGTAAGTTGTGTGTCAAGTATTAATCCCAGATGTTTAACCGTTGTTTCTGGAGTCAGCCATGTAAGCCTTTTTTTTTTCTATAATACTAGTGCGGATGGATTGTTGTATGGCCTTAACGAGAATATCTAAGCTTTAGTCTGATTGGCATTCAACTTCATATTCTAAGTTCTAAATCATCTGGATATAAGATTTAGTGACAGGTATAGTCGTTTGAAACTGACACAGGGAATATCTCCAGAAGGGTTCGCTCTACAAAAAACTTATTTAGATATAAATTGTATGTTTAGCAAGATAAGATTTTTTGTATCGTAAGATTTGGTCTATCTCTTATGGTTTACGAGTTATACAAAAGTCATCGAGAGTAAATAGGACTATATGGGCTATAACCAAAAAATTCAAAATATACATTTCATTCGACATAAAAATATATTTAACAAATGGCATCTTAATCCAAATCGTTAGAGATATTTTAAAGGAAATCAAAATGTTCTACATTTTCCATGTAAAGGGTAGTTGCCATAACCATAAATTGCCATAACGAAATCCTTGCAAATATGAGGGCGCGTAATGTTTGATTGGAACTTCTTTGTTTCTTATTAATGTTATTGTTGTATTTTATTATCATTTTAGTTATTGTTATTATTGCTATTGTTATTATCATATTTTATTGCTTTTATTATTTTCTTCTTCTTCTCTTCTTATTATTATTATTCTTAGTATTATTATTTAATTATTATTATTTTTGTAGTTATTACTATTACCATCAGAATCATTATTTTTTGTATCATAATAATTATTGGTTTTATTTTAATACGTTCCAGTATTATCATATTCATTTTCGTATTAATATTAATATTTTTGTTATTTTTATGGCTCATTATTATTCTATTTTTCTCTTCGTTATTATTATCATCAAAGACTACTGTTATGGTGACTTAATTCACAGAACAGGTGCTAAAAGTGATTCCTTGTTGATTAATACAATGTTTCAACCGTCTGTTTGTGTCTAAATGGACGTTTCTGAGAACTGCGAGTGTGAAAGATTCATATGCTGTAACGATTCTTTGATGGATTTGCTTAAAACGCAATATTCTTGAATGCCTCCAAAAGAAATAACTCAATGGCGTTAGGTCAGAAGATGTTGCTGGCCAAGGTATTGGGCCACCTAGGTCCATCCAGTTTCCAGGATACAACTCATTGAAATAGACCTTTACAGGTTTATAATGGTAAGGCGGTGCACTATCTCGTTTGAACCAGTGCAGTGTTGTTCCGGCATGGTACGGGAACCTCATCAAGAAAAACCTGAAGTTCACCTTGCAGGAATTCCATATACCGTGATCCTTTAATTGTGGCAGGGAAAAAGTCACCACCACCACCGCCGCCACCACCCCCTCTGCAACCACCACAACCACCAGCACCATAACCACTAGCACCAGCACCACCACCACCGCCGCCACCACCACCTCACCACTACCAACACCACAACCAACACCAACACCACAACTAGCATCACCACCGCCACCAGCAGCACCACCACCACCGCCACCAGCAGCACCACCACCGCCACCAACACTACCAACAACACCGCCACCAGCAGCACCACTACCGTCACCAACACTACCAGCACCATCACTAATAGGAACAACAATAATAATAAGCATAATAATCAGAACAATAATAATACTAATATTAATAGTGATAAACAGTAACGATAAACATACCAATAAGAATAAAATAATATTAAATTTAATATTATAGTCAATAATATAACGAATATACATAACATAATAATTTAATATAAAACAATAAGGTCAAACAAGAATAATAACAATAACTAAAATAATAACAAAATTCAATAACTTTAATAAGAAACAAAGAAATGTCGATCAAACATTACGTGCCCTCATGTTTGCATGGACTTTGTTACGGCAATTTACAATCTGTAATCCGTAATGTTAGACAACAGCAGCATATACAGGAATGAGTTTATTCCCTGGTAAATAAAGTTCTCTAAATGAAATGGAATATGTTCTAAGACTGTTCATCTCTATTATCACGTGCTGCACACGCTAGTTGAGGCCTGGGCATTTCCTCTCCTGCTCTGTTCTCTTCTGTCACAAGCAGAACAAAGCTCACACACGCCACTGACCTGATTTAACCCTGTTATTTCTCCAACTCTTATAACGCACGAAGGGTTGTCTACTTATGCGAGGGCTTGCTGGAGTGGGTCACCTGGTATATTGAGCGTTTCTTTGTCCTGTATAACTTCCTATACCAATCATCCGATTGAACACATTCCGGCAAAGGTTTCTGAGTCGGTCAGACAATTTCATATCAAGTAGAACGTGATTAATTTAGTGTATCTAAACACATGGCATTTTAATAAAAATTGTTAGATACTCTTAATGTGAAGTGTTGGAACCTCAGAATAGAAGAGCATCGTAGTTGACGAAAATGTTGCCATAGATTTTAAAGTAGCGTTGGAGCTTTTTATAGTTGGCAGCTAATGGCAAGGGTTCGATATCCGATGAGAAGACGTAAAGGAATAAAGTATACGCGGCCTGTTTGTGCGCGCACACTCCTTATCGACCGAAGCAAGGTCATCCCGGGACTTTTCCAACTTTGTTCCACCGTAAAGAACCCAACCCTATCTGCAAAAAGCATCATAACGGCAAGAAGATCTGGTTTTTTTCCAAGAGATTTCCTCCACGGATTCAAAATAATCATAAATTGTCTCAATATCTACAGGAAAACATTTATGGAGACTTGACTGGCTATTGGAGTGCCTCCTGATCTCTATTCCCTGGGAGCGTGCTGTACCAGGAATGAATACGACAAGGAATTAAATTATTGCCAATAAAACTAACTGGTAAGGGAAATGAGATGCAGTAAACAGTCGCTTATCGTCCCAGTTTCTGACCAGAGTTCGATTCCCTTAGTGAACTTACCAAATCTTCAAAAATTGTTGTCGAACGTGCAAAAGCCCTGTTAGAAAAATCATTTAAAAGTGTTTCTAATGAGGCACCGTATTAAATGTGGTATCTGTACACTCGCTCACTTATGGATTCCATAAAAAATGTGTTTTATCTGCACCTTTCCATTCATCCATTTCGTCATGTCAGCCTCTTCCTCACTCTCATACCCGGTACCAACTTTGGTTACTTTTTAACTTTTGTATTACAAATAACTTTAGTGTGACTATAAATGACAACCTCTTCAAGTTTATGCTTTTTATCACCACAGACACAATGTTTCAAATACATTTTTAAACATCGTACGACATCTCCCTTTCTGTACGCCTTTATTCTGAACCATTTCACAAAAATAATCGTAACTCCTCTAGTGTTTGGTGTAGAGAGATCTCTATATAACTTTTTTTTCCTTTTTCATCTTTTCTTTAAGCAGCTTTCTATTGTCGTCAATGAATGACATTTTGATACAATAAAAAGAAGACTTCTGTGTTGTTTAGGATCTTTGCTGCTAATAAGGTTTTCTCTTTACCTTATTGCCCCTTATGTTGGACTGATACCTCCTAGGATATACAAGCCAGTGCCTAGGATCAGACGCCAGTCTGGACCGGACAGAGTGAAGACCTGGAAGCGGGTGTTCACCCAAGCACCTGGTATGACAGTGAGGTAGAGGATGACATGAAATTCAATCGAAATGGATGATTGGAAAGGTGATAATGGAGCAACTTAGTGGAATGAGTGGCGGGGAAACCGGAGATCCCGGAGAAAAACCGCCCTGACGGCGCTTGGTCCACCACTAATACCACATACGGGTCACTATGATTGAACCCGGGCCGCCTAGGTAGTAAGCCACAGTGCCGCATATTAGTAAGTTGATTACAGTTATTTTAAAACAAATTCTGTAACTCATTTCAATATGCCCCATTTTTACCTTCGCTACTACATACAATAAATAGGGGAAGTATTGTATTCAACCCAAAAATTCGATATCGGGATTTCACCGCTAATATGTGTTTTGAGTCCCCTGTATAAAAAGAGGCATTTTAGAAAAAGTTTCGCGCACGCGCCTGCGTGTGTGCCTGTTTCTGAACAGCATAACTCAAAATCGAAAAGTCCATTAAAAACCAGAGTTGGTATTTAAATGTAATATATTTTAGGCATAAGAATGTATGGAAGAGTTTGAAGAAAATTTCTCCACACTAAACTGCCCTTTACATCGAAAATTTGTCGAACATTTGGATTTTCTCATAAGTGGCCCTAATCATTTTCGTTGAACTTTAATATGTTTAAGATATTTTTATGGGAAATGAAATGTATGTTTTGAATTTTGAGGACATTTTTTGACGGAATACTATACTTCTCCTATTTCCAATACAGTATGTTAGGGAAGTTATTACATTCCTTCTAATATGTCCTTCTTAGAAGCATTATAAACAAAACAGATTAATGGCATTTTGTTCTTTGATCAGCCGATTTCGAAAAAAAATAAAGTGATTTTGATCCAACTTAGATGAGTAATTCTGCAGGTTGGTCAGGACATTCAGCTGGTTTGTGGATATAAACAGGTCTGGCACTTTCGCTTTCGCTTTAATGTTTTGGGAGCTAACGCTTGTGATTGGCATACACTCGTATAGTAAACATAGGAGGACAAGGTAGGGTATTTGTTTGGGTTCTCAAGAAGCACCGAAACTGTCTTTGTTTATATACTGAGCTAGGGAAAGTGACACACACACACACACACACACACACACACACACACACACACACACACACACACACACACACACACACATACACACACAATCTACAGTGTTGCCAGCTTGTTTTCGAGAGAACTAAAATATCTCCATAGGAAATGGTCAGAGATAAAAACGCAAGATACAAAATGTGCTCCAAATATCGATATCTATAAGTGGTTTAAATTAATTTAATGGCTTCCCTTCCACCCGGTATATAGTAAAAATGCTATTGTAAATTCAGTGGTCTCATTACGTATATTTCGGATGAAACGTTGATGTGAGGTTTTGGAGGTACTCCCTGTATTTAAATATAGTTAAATGGCAATCATTCTTTTTTTATATTAGCAATGATCATGGTTATGGCTGCTTGAGCTAATTAAGGAACACTACTAACTCTCTGTGATGCAGGTTTGATAGATTAACTTTCGTTTTTACGTATTTATCCTTTGGTTCGTAATCATCTGGAAAGGATGCTGCGAGTAATGACTGTTTGTAAATACCATGGTGTATACAAGAAACGCTTTGTTTCTGTTTAATTTTACTGCAAGGGAATGCAAAGCAAATAGTTTCTACATGGCACCTGTCTGTGTTTTTGCTCCTTTACAACGAGCATCCTTTTTGTCTCCGATTTCACCAGTGCTGCAAAGTTACAAACTTTTAATTAAATTAAGTGTGAAACGTCTTTTTTTTTTTTCGAAACGTTATCGCATTTGTTGCCTTTTTTCACAGATGTTTTCGCAAGTGTTTTGTTTCACAGCTCCGACGCGCTGTGAGGTGAGTTGCGGATGAGCTCAAGGATATACAAGTTGAATTCTTCTTTTCGAGTTACCTCGCTGGTGAATACAATTCAAAATGAAACCTTATGATATTGGTTATGTACGTTATACTAGCGAGATGACATTCCGGAAAGGTAAACAATCTAGAAATTTGTGATTTTGTTTCTTTGTTCTAATACAACCTCTGGTATTCCAGCCCTACAATTATACCAGGTGGTCCACTCCAGCCGGCCCTCGGATAAGTAGACAACCCTTTGTGCGTTAGCAGAGTTGCAGAAATCACAGGGGTAAATCCAGTCAGTGGCGTGTGTGAACTTTGTGAAGAGAGCGAGCGGCAGAGGAAATGCCCAGGCTTCAACTAGAGTGTGCAGCACGTGATAATAGAGAGGAACAGTCTTAGAATTTTCCACTTCACTTACAGGACTATTTACCAGGAAATAAACTCATTCCTGTATATGGTGCTATTGTCTAATATTACGGATTACAGATTGTAAATTGCCGCAACAAAATCCATTCAAACATGAGGGCACGTAAAATTATATTCATATGAAACCCTCTCGTACTATTACCATACTATAGAAAAGGTTCTGCCCTTAGAAGTTACAGAATTTAACTACTAAACTTTGTTTGACTTACATACACACACACACACACACACACACACACACACACACACACACACACACACACACACACAGAGGCATATTTTCCTAAAAATCTGGTATGTTGCACTCACATGACTTTCTCTACTCTTGCACTAACAATTCTTACAAACTTATTCCTATATCTTCTTCATGTTAGTTGAGATAAACATTTTCTAAAATTATTTTACTGCTTATTTCCTTGTAGGTACAAGGGGAATATTAGAATACAGTAGGCTTTGAGTGATAGTCAAATCTTTTACAGCTTTGCACGGTCAGACAGATAAAAAAGTTAATAACGACGAGTAATTGCTAAATACTAATTCCTTTTAGCAGTATTGAGAAACCCTGTCGTGGCCTACATTAGCTTTTAAGCGATAGTCAAATCTTTTAAAGCTGGCCGCTATAGGAGGGCTTTGAAATTTTCTTTGCACAGCTAAGATATAGAAAAGTGAATTAAGCCTTCCATTTGGAAAAAAATGTGAGTATTGGTAACCTCATACAAATAACAAGGAATATCTCCGAAATAGTTCACTCTAAAAAATTCATTTGGACATAAGTGTGTATTTTAACAAGATCTATAGTTTTTGTACATCAAGATTTGTTCTATCTCTTACGGTTTACGAGTTATTTAAAACTCATCAAGAATAAACAGGACTACATAAGCTGTAGCCAGAAAATTGAAAATATACGTTTCATTTGGCATAAAAGTTTCTTAAACATATAACATATTGATAAAAATCGTTAGATCCGTTTTTTAGGCAATAAACATTGTAAGGCGTATTTTAGGGTAGAGGAAGTTTCTTCAAAACTGCGTATCGTACCCTTGAAAGACATTAAGCTTAAGTGCCAACTTTAGTTTTGAACCAACTTTTCGTTTTTGAGTTATCCTGTTGAAAGGCAAAACACACACACACACACGCGCGCGCATGGGCTTTTTTCTTAAATAGGTACGTCTTTTTTGGATTCAGGAAGTTTTAAAACGTACATTACTAGTGGAATCTGGGTATTTAATGTTTGGTGGAATGTATATATGTGGTGGATAAGGTAAAATGAATAGCAAAATATACATGCAGACAGAGAATACCAATTTGGCATCCGAGAGCGTCAAATAGTGAATGTGGTATTCATGTTGAATATTGTTTATGATGAGAGATATGCAGATTGAAAATTATCTAGCGTGGAATTTAGCTTAGAAAGCCTTATTAAGGATTATTCACCGCTAACTTGGCACGAAAATGAAGACAAATATTGCCGTATCCCGTTTAATACGGCATACCAGAGCTCTCAGTGGAAGCCTTGAAGAATTAGAGACGGACCGACCGTGGCTTCCATGTTACTTAATGAAGAGACTTCAACTCCACGACAGGAATACCAAAGCTGCACATTAATGCACATGCTGTATGCTTGACATGGCAGCTAATGAGAGGCAGAACCGTCGAAATGTTTTGCAACACCGTCCACGTTATTTGTGATATTTCATGCATACTCCCAGTCCCTGTGCTGCAGCACCGTAAAGCTCGTTGCAGTGGGATTACCTACAAATGAAAGGAACAAAAATTCTTTAATCTGTTGTTATCGCGAAACACCAGCCTTAGCATGTGTTGCAAGTACGGGGAATCATCCCCCTTAATCATAAGCCACCACATTATTCTAACGAATTAGGAACTGCGCGTCTCTTCTGTGTAAATACGTACTAGCAGAATTTTACTTTCTTCCGCGGAAAACCTATGGTAGATAAAATAATATTTTGTGCTTCCTCTACCACTATTAGAGTTCTAAAACTAACGTTGCCTACCAGAGACTATCATAGGTGAGTATAGACTACGGCACTTTACCTAGTAGAATGTGATGTATTGCACTCGAATGACTTTCTCTAACCTTGTACTGACCATTCTTAAAAACTCTTATTTCTATATCTTTGTCTTGTTAGTTGAGATAAACATTTGTACAAATTATCTAAGTGCAAGAGCACTATTAGAATACAGTAGGCTTTGTGCGATAGTCACCTCTTTTAAAGCTTTGAGATTCCGTTCTCTTTGCACGCTTAACATATAAAAAAACTGAACAACGATGTTCCATTTCACGAAAGTTTTGTTTTCCGAAACTCACCCACATGACAAGGAATATCTCCGAAAAGGTTCACTCTACAAGAAAATTTATTGAGACATAAATTGTGTACTTTAGCAACATAAACATTTTTTGTGCAGTATGATTTGGTCTGTCTCTAACGGTTTACCAGTTATGCAAAAGACGTGCAGAGTAAATACGACTACATGGGCTATAGCCAGAAAGTTCAAAATATACATTTCATTTGTCATAAAAATATCTCAAACATATGACATTTTAATCAAAATCGTTAGTTATTTTCAAGAACATCAAATTTTCGAAACATTTTCCATGTAAAGGGTAGTTTAGGGTGGGGCCATTTTCTTCAAAATCTTCGTGTTGAATCCTTGAACGACATTAAACTTCAATACCAAATTTGGTTTTTAACCGACTTATCGTTTTTTTTGTATTGTTTCTTTCCCTACCAATACTATCGGTAATTCTAGATAATTTATTAAACTATGTGGCGATATTTAATATGTTTTTAGTGTCATTGCAGTGTTTTACAAACATTTTTGAGGACAAAAGGAAATGGTTAGGAATATTGAGGGTTTAAATTTGCAATTTCTATTTCAGGTTTACTTCAAATCCCTGAAGCAAAATTTACCGACCTGCTGGTCAATAGAGCATTTTGTGGACCAGAGGGAAGATCTTTCATTAATACACTTCAGTATTAATTGGGAGATTTAATAATGCTATTTGCTATGGTTTGTCAAAAGTGACATTTCCCTTTATTCCCGTGACAAAGTGCATTTACTTCGTTTTCCGTATAATATATGTATATGTATTATTATAGACAACATTAAAGGTTGAAACTTTCAAATTGAATTATCTCAGTGTGTTGAAAACATGACTTTCGCCCTTTTTCTCGCGTACCTTTCAATTTTATACATTTGCCTACAATAAAGTAACTTGATATTACGGTAGTGAAAGTGAAAAGTTTTAAATTAAAAGCACAGAAAAAGCAAAAGCATTTTATATCGCATACATGTAATTTACTTTCAGTGGTAGTGAAAAGTGTAATGACAAAAAGGGGAATGATATTGGGAGGTAAGCGAGGCGTGCAGTGCCGCCGTGAATTGGTCGGGGAGAGATCACCTTTTGCTCCTCTCCTCAGGAACTCGGGCGTGGTGCTGACTTGATTATTGGAACTACTCGTAGCCCGTTTCAGCAGTTCGCTGATAATGTTAGTTATACGGTCCGTCCCATCCCATCCCGTCCCGTGCCACTGTGTTTTGCAGGGTAACCGTAAGCGGTGGGAGAATTCACAGCCGAGGAGAATCCATGCTGTCCGTGTAGTAGCGTAGATCAAAACCAAGGAAAGGGTGGGGTAATTGATTCTGCTGCCTCACGCCTCTGCTACGACCGTTTCCACAGGATAGGCAATAGTGCACATTTCTTGTTTCTCATACTGCCAAATGAAGCACCATTTCAACCTTAAGGTCCATAACTTACTCGGAAAGTCCACGACACATATTTTACTGATCTAAATCCATTTAAAATCACTTTATTTTAGGTGTAAAATGATAGATGTATAACAAAATCTAAGGATTTACATCCCCATCCAACTTTCGTTTATTACTTCCTCTATTATCTAAATAGAGCAAGTTGTTTATTCCAACAATAAATTCGGCATTGAAATTTCACCAGAAATATCTTTGAGACTTAATGAATTCAAAAAATAGTTGCCTAACTAGTGTCCTTTGTAGCGCGCCTGCCTTAGAAGGGTCCGAATTCAATCCCCGGTACCGGTGAGGGGATTTTTCCCTCTTGGATGTCTGACACGGGTTGCACTCAGTCTCGTTAGGTTCCAGGGGGGCCAATTGACGAACTACTTGATAAAACAGTAGTAACCCCAGTTCGCAAAATCGGGAAGACGTGGACGCTGACTACGTCCCACCCTCCAGTTCTGCACTCCACTCATGACACCTATATTTTTAGTGCAATTGCATCGTTTTATGCAATTTTAGCACTGAAACACGTAAAAATAATGAATAAATTTGTTAAATGAAAAATTATAATGAATCAGAGATCACAGATGTATGACGTAATATGGCTGCTAAGCAGATATTCCATTTGTTTCAACACTGATAGAGTATGTGTTTCAATTCGTATTTTGATTTCAGGGATATTTGCGTTGAATGTTTTATTTCACTCATCCTGTATTTCTAAAGCAACGGATGTCAATAGAATTAATTGCTCATTTATGTAAAAGTTTTCTTATACATTTCTTTTATTACAATGCGGAGCGTTTTTAATGATACTTAATCCACTTTGTGGTACCATTTGGGGCATTTTAATGCAGCTGGGGTAATTTTTCGTTGATAAGTTGAAGTTACTTTTTGGTGGATAAATTGGTTTAATGGATAATTTTGGAAGTTATAAATTAGTTTTCCTTTTTCTCGGCTATAGAACGCCTCCTTCTACCTAAGCGGTACCGATGGAATTGCAGTTATGAAGAGCAATGGTTAAAGAAGGAAAAGGTGTACTATTTGCAGCAAATAGTGCATACTAGTACTGAAAAATTTAGTGACAAACGAATTCAGTATTCCCATATTCCCCTTGCATCTACAAGGAAATAATCAATAGCATAATTTCTGCAAATGGTTATTTCAACTAATACCAAAAAGATATATCTGTAAGAGTTTGTAAGATGGTTATTACAAGAGTAGAGAACGTCATGTGAGTGCAACACATCTGGTTTTTAGATGTATAAATAAAAAAATAATATGAAATTGTATTTTGTCCTTGGTTTGAATGAATGAAATCATCAATAGTTAAACAAACTAACAAGAAACTGAACAATAACTTACCTACCTAAAGCCTTTAATGTAAACATCCGTTTGGAATCCTAGAATGTATAAGCGAATGCGTATTTTAATTGAAATTCCCTAAAACACAGATCACTTCAGGACTGCTTTGTTTAACGAGGAGAAACGTAACATATTCAGTTTTTGAGCACATCCCTTTATTGGCAAATCACAGTGCCCCTACTTTTTCATTGAATTAGAGTCTAAATTCAAGCTCATTTCTTTGTATTTTCTGAAAGGAAACGGGGTTATAAACTTAAGTTCCTCTGTGTTGAACCACTTCGTTTCCAATTGTAACCCCGTTTCTCCTCCTTCCTTGTGTTCCTAGGAAGTAAATCTCGAATTCAAATCCAAGCCTCAGAGTGTCTTGCACAAGTCTTGCACATCTGGAAAACGAAGATGAATGTAATCCCAAATAACTGAGCTACCTCAGGTTTTCGGTTCTCGAAACCCGAGCACCGTCCACCCAATCCGCTTTACCGGAAGAGGGACAAAGTGTGCGATCACAATTCTGAGAAGTCAGAACAGTTTTAATGTACCTGCATTCCAAGTGTGCACGAATCAAGAACACGTTACCTTCTCTACTGCGTATAGTAAAGTAGAGGAAGTAATGTACTCCACCTAAAATTTCGATGTCGAGATTTCACCGGAAATATATGTTTGAGGCCCCCTGAAACCTGCAAAGGCAGTTTTAGAAAAGGGTCTGTGTGTGTGTGTGTGTGTGTGTGTGTTTGTGTGTGTGTGTGTGTGTGTGTGTGTGTGTGTGTGAGAGTGTGTGTGTGCACAGCATACCTCAAAAACGAAAAGTCGGTTAAAAACTAAAGTTGGTATTTAAGTTTAATGCCTTTCAAGGATGCGACACTAAGATTTTCAAGAAAATAGTCCCACCCTAAACTACCTTTTACATAGAAAATATTTTTCGAAATTTTTTATTTTCTTGACAATGGTTCTAAAGATTTTGATTAAAGTGTCATATGTTTAAGATATTTTAATGACAAATGAAATGTATATTTTGAATTTTCTGGTTATAGCCTATGTAGCCCTGTTTACTCTGAATGACTTTTGAATAATTCGTAAACCGTAAGAGACAGACATCTTAATATACAAAAACGTAGATCTCGCTAAAACACACAATTTTGTCTGATTTTTTTTTTCTTCTTCTTTTTGTTGTGAGGAAGGAACCATTTCAGAGATATTCCTTGCTATTTGTATGAGTTTCGGAAACTTTAAAACTTTCGTGAAATGGAACATCGTTGTTCATTCTTTTATATGTTAAGCGTGCACAGAGAGCAGGATCTCAAAGCTTTAAAAGATTTGACTATCGCACAAAGCCTCCTGTATTGTAATATTCCTCTTGCACCTACAAGGAAATAAGCAGTAACATAGTTTGTACAAATGCTTATCTCAATTAACACGAAGAAGATAGAGGAACAAAAGATTGTAAGAATGGTTAGTACAACAGTAGAGAAAGTCATGTGAATGCAACACATCAGATTTTTGGAAAAAGATCCGTGTGTGCGTATGTCTGTCGATGTGTCAGTCTTTGGGCACCAAAACTCAAAAATGAAAAGTCGGTTAAAACCGGTAGGCCTTGGCCCTGGAAGAACTATTGCGCCTCGGGGTTAATTAGTATTATAATTTAAAACGTTTCTTCGAGAGCTAATCTCTAGATTTGTTTTGTTCTTTTTGATACTAACATACTGAAAATTCTTCCTTCGCACGACATAGGTTTCGTTTCCCCAAAATTAAATTTGGTGATTAAGAAGGAAGTTTATAACTAAACTGCTCAATTTCAGTCCAATTTTCGTTCAACATGAATATCGGACTATACTGTTACCACTTTATTGTGGCTTTCAGACCCAACAATAAGAGAAAATGTAAAATGATTTAAAATTGAGTTGTTGGAAGTGGAATTCCTCTTTGATTTCGCTTATTTTTATAAGGGAGAAATCCTGGTACATTTGAGTTTTAAAATATTGCAAAATTAAACAATCCTATTAGCTGTAAACAAATTTTACGCTATCCTTATTTTCACCGAATATACAAATCAAAGGAATTTGGTCTATTTAGACAAACCACTGTGCACTATACATATAGGAGACAAAGGAAATTGCTCATGTCTCTGTCTGGTGCATTTTAATCGACGTAAGAATTTTCAGAAAGTATCTTATTGCTAATTTTTTTTGTAGCTGCAGGGGCAATACAGGAATACAGTAGGCTTTAAGGAATAGTGAAATGTTTTAACAGCTATTCGATACCGTTGAGTTCCATTCTCTTTGAAAGGCCAGAATTAAAAAAAAGCGAATTTGAAGGAAAGTTTAAGTATTGGAAAGTTCAAACAAATAATAAAGAATATCTCGGAAATGGTTCACTCAAAACAAAAGTATTGACATACTGTTTTAACGAGGTCCACATTGTTTATGTAGAGAAGAAAACATTATCTGAGGCCATTTCCAGAAAATTCAAGGTATGACTTAGAAATCGCCCAGGTGTGTCCATCATTGTATACTGGCTGTCTGTCCCTTCGACTAAAGGAGTAGAGGGGGGAATAGCCGCGTCTCCAAGGTTGGACATCGCTGATTTATGTTGGTTGAATGCAGTCGGTTGGGGCATGAAGTCCGCTCTGTTTCTGAAATATCAGAATCCCTCTTTTCTTGTAAACTGCAGGAGTGTAATCCTCCAATATTGAATTCTCTCTCTTTTGATCGTTGTGTTGCTAATAGGAGAATTGACGTTTTCAATACAACACACTGAGTTTGCCTGTGAAAGGCAAACCCCTCCCTACGAATAAGACTACCATTGCAAATCATTGAACAAAAACACTTCCCGCCTCTTGGTTCCCTGAAAATTTTGTACAAATAAAGCAAAACAAGAATTACAAATTGAATTGAAAGCTGACATCCCCGCTAATTAAGCTTCTGTTTCTATACTTGGGCAGAATATCACGCAACCCATTTGCTTTCATTTTTTACAGCAAAGAGAACGACTGTCTCCTTCTTAGTAAGCTGGAAAATGTTCATTAACCACTTGAATCGCGCACAAAAGCGATTTTCAAAGGTATGCTTAGAGCGAATCACACAGAGGGAGTTTAATACGACCACTTTCTTTGGGAACACAAGCGCCTCCTAAGACTTGTTTTCTCCTACAATATGTATACCGGGATATTTCGTTAGAGAGGGCTTAGTTGGTGAAGTAACTGAATCAGCTGATAACAGCAGAGAGATACCTGAAACTAAATATGCAAATCTGAGGCGTTGAATTCCTTCACTTTCTCTGCCATGTTTTGGAACATAAGTGAGGTGTTACGCTCACATGGCCTTCTCTACTCTTATACTCATGTAACTATGGTATAAACTAATTGAATTACGTGCTAATTTTTTACGAATGTCAATATGAAACGTTTATGCACGTGTTACTTACGTTTTATGCAATTTTAGCATTAAAATATATCAAAATAATTAATAAATTATGTACTAACGTATCAGATATCACAGATATATGGCATAATTGGTTGATAAGTAGATGTTTCATTTGTTTCAACACTTATAGAGGAAAATGAAAAGGTGAGGTTTAGAAAACGATCAATGTGTATATGTGTGTGTCGGTGTGTCTGTCACTCTGTGGACAGCATAACTCAAAAACGTAAAGTCGCTTGAAAAACAAAGTTGGTATTTAAGGTTAATGTCTTTCAAGAATACGACATTAAGATTTTGAAGAAAATTGCTCCATCCTAAGCTACACTTTACATCGAAAATGTTTATGATCTTTAAAATGGCTCTAACGATTTTGGTTAAAATGATATATGTTTAAGATATTTTTATGACAAATGAAATGTATATTTTGAATTTTCGGGCTGTAGCCTATGTAGTCCTGTTTACTCTGGATGAATTTTGAATAACTCGCTAAAACACACAATTTATATCTAAATACACTTTTTGTACAATGAACCATTTCGGAAATATTCCTTCATATTTGTGTCAGTTTCGGAAAACTTAAACTTTCGTCAAATGCAATATCATTATTCATTTTTATATGTTAATCGTACAAAGAGAACGGAACCCTAAAGCTTTAAAAGATTTGACTATCGCTCAAAGCCTACTGTATACTTATATTCTCCTTGCACCTACAAGGAAATAAGCAATTAGATAATTTGTACAATATTTATCTCAACTAATACGAAGAAGATTGAGGTATAAGAGTTTGTAAGAATGGTTAGTACAAGAGTACAGAAACTCATGTGAAAGCAACACATCAGATTTTTAATTCACCGAAACTGACTTGCTGACTTTCAAATTTAAAACCTTTCTTGAACAAGCAGCAGATCTACACAAACGTTGTAGCGACGTATGCAAATGGATTTTATATATTATCGATATAAACGGCACTAATCTTGCCACGGCTTAGCATCAGTTGGAGAGCTTGACGACTCTTATTCTTTATCTTGGGCGCGGTACAGGTCGACGTTTAAATTTCAGTGCAGTACGTCGTAAATGGTAAATCCTGAGCAACGACCAAGCGCAACAAACAAACGTCCAAGGCCTATATCACTGTCCAAAATACGATACCAAACACTTTAATTCAAATTACCACCACTTAAAACAGTTTTATTGAAGAAGTCGACCTGTTTTACTTCACAGTAATTCTATTATACCATAAACTATACCATTGCACTATAAATTGATGTCCATTTTATATCCATGTTGTTCATAAAACAAGTGAAGTGAGCCCTATTGCCTCTGATTTACCGGTGATAATGATTTTTGGGGGCTTACGCAAGAGACTGCTTCAAAGGTAATGATAAACTCATTATATATATGGATTGCACTATTCCTGTTTATCTAAACCAAGAGTGCTGAGAGTTTGTTCATTCCAGAAAAATGAAAAGCTACTTACTAAATAGAATATGAAAAGTTTTCTGGATGAAGATACAAAAAATCTTATATGTTGCACTCACATAATCTTCTCTACTGTTATACTAACTATTCTTATAAATTCCTATTCCTATATCTTCTTCGTGTTAGTGAGATAAACATTAGCAGAAATTATCTTATTGTTTATCTTCTTGTAGATGGAGAATATGCGAATACAGTAGACTTTGAGCGATAGTCAAGTCTTTTAAAGCCTTAAAATTCCGTTCTCTTTGTACAGTTAACATAAAAAATGAATAACGATGTTCCATTTGACAGAAGTACAAGTTCTCCAAAACTCACACAAATTATCTCAGAAATAGTTCGCTCTACAAAAAAATTATTTGGGCGTAAATTGTGTATTTTAGGAAGATCCATACTTGTATACTACGATTTGGTCTACAGGAGTACATGGGCTATGGCCAGAAAATTCAAAATATACATTTCATTTGTCATAAATATATCTCAAATATTTTAATCAAAATCGTTAGAGCTATTTTCAAGAAAATCAAAACTTTCGAAAAATTTTCCATGTAAAGGGTAGTTTAGGGGGGAGCAATTTCTTGAAAATGTTCGTGTCGCATCCTTGAAAGACACTAAACTTAAATATAAACTTTGGTTTTTAACCGACGTTTCGTTTTGAGTTATGCTGTCCAGACTGGCAGACACAGACGAACCTTTTTATAAAAATGCTTTTTATGGATTCAGGGGACCTCAAAACATATATTTCTGGTGAAATCTTGACATCGAATTTTTGGGTGGAGTACAATACTTCCTCTACTTACGTAGTAGAGAAAGTAAAAATGCGTTAGTTTGATTAATTAAACTGGATTACTGACGGCGATTCTTGTGTCTCAATGTTGCTGCATTTGCGAGTGTGATGATCTCAGGTTTTCTTACAGGGAATTTGGACAAATTTATGCTGTGATGGTGATGATGTCATAACTGGGATGTTGTCATGGTGGATACGTCATTCATTTGTTGACACTGTTGCCAGAAATAGAGTAATTTCGCACGATGTATGCCGTCATAATTAGCCGTTTTAATGCTGAGCGTTATTTTTAGTATTCAGTAGAATTTTCAACAAATCAAGTGACTGTTGGACTTATAAGTTCAGGCATATAAAGAGTTTTTCTATTGTTTCATTTGTATAGTTCATTTCCAACTTTTGTAAACACTTGGGGTGGGTTTTTAGAAACAACTTACTCGTTCACTGTAGAATTAAAACACAGAAAAAGTATTTTTATTGTTCCATTTGTACGCTGCTTTTAAGGGTACAGTCAACTGAAAATTTGACGTTTAGCTTTCATTAATAACAAATTCTCTGCTTCCTTCTCTATTTAAAAATTGTATAATATTTTACTTTGCACCGTTTTTACACATGAGTGAACACCATTTAGAAGTCCATTACATTATATTTTATTCGTTTTTAAACCTTTTTCTTTACATAAAAAGTGCAGTTGTGGTCAGATCGTTATAGAAGTTGGAATATAAGTTCCGTAGTACCTTTGTTTTGCAATTCGGTCTGGGTTTTGTTGATAGATATGGTCTGTAGAGGAAGTGTGAGTAAATAATAAAAGGATTAAAAATTAAAATTAAAACATTTGTACAAATTATCTGATTGCTAATTTTCTTGTAGTTGCAAAAATCCTCCCATACTGAGGTCATAGATCCACTGCAAGAAAATGTAACATTTCACACATGTACGTATTTGTTTTTCATTGCAGGGTTCAGACCAAAATGTAGGGCGCATAATGAACCTTGCAAGTAAGGTAAAAAGTTAACGGCGTGCACGTATGCACTGGCCCCAGGGGTAAGGGTTCGTGACTATGGAGATAGTGTGGTCAGCACCATTCCCAGCTTCCTTACACCAGGGAATTTATATTAAAGGAAACTCCCCAGACAGTAAATTGAATAGTAGATAGAGAACACCTGATCTCCCTGGAGAGGGAAATAAGAAAACGTCCTCCACCGCTGCCAAATATCGAACTCCTGATCAATGATTATAAAGTGCGAGTATTGATTAGTAAGTATCGTACTTATGCTGCGTCGCAAGTATTGGAGTTCTTAGCTGTTCCCGAATGTTTTACTTTTCTTTATTAAAATGTTTTCACCTGGTGTCGGTAAAGCTGGTATTTAAGTTTAATATATTTCAAGGATGTGACAAGAAGATTTTGAAGAAAATTTCTCCACCTCAAACTACCCTTTACATCGGGAATTTTTCGAAAACTTTGATTTTCTTGAAAACGGCTCTAACAAATTTGATTAAAATGTCGCATGTTTAAGATATTTGTATGATAAATGAAATGTATACTTTGAATTTTCTGGCTATGGTCTATATAGTCCTGTTTACTCTAGATGACTTTTGAATAACTCGTAAACCGTAAGAGATAGACAAATTCTTAATGTACAAAAAATGTAGATCTGACTAAAACACAGAATGTATGTCTGAATAAATCTTTTTTGTGGAGTGAACCTATTCAGGGACTATTTTTTATTTGTGTCATTTTCGGAAAACTTAAAACTTTCGTCAAATTCAACATCGTTGTTCATTTTTGTGTTAACCATTAAAAGAAAACGGAATCTCAAAGCTTCGAAATATCTGACTATCGCCAAAAGCCTAGTACATACTCATGTTCCCCTTGTACCTAGAAGGAAATAAGCAATAAGATAATGTATGCAAATGTTTATCTCAACTTATACTAAGAATATATAGGGATAAGAGCTTGTAAGAATAATTAGTACAAAGTCACGCGAGTTCAACATATCAGACTTTTAAAAGAAGTTTATTTCTCTGTTAACTTATTTACATACGATACACAAACATACACATACGCACTCACACGCCCAAGTCCCACACACTTTCCATGGTTTTGCTGTGCGGCAGCGAGCAACTTGTGCTGTCCCAATTTGCCAGTGGCCGCTGCCATAGTTTATTGTGTCTTAGGGCCAGGGTGGATGGGTGCGCAGAGCTGTCGAGCAGTGGCTGTTCTATAACATTTTGATACTGGCATGTTTCCGGTGTTTAGGCTCGCTTTTGCCAATATTGAGCACATAGACTTAAATGTTAAAAGGGCTGACTCTTCTTCGATGAAGAATTTAATGCTGACATAGATGAGATTATTCGCCGAGGAAAACCACAGAACATATAATACTATAGGAAATACTTATATGTTTGGAATCAGTTAGATAAAACTGCAGCTCGGGTCGTGAAGTGACGAGAGAATTTATCTAGAGCATTTGACAATACTCGTGGCATTACTTATGATAAGCATCAAATTTAACAAACCGGCGAGCAATAACGCCATCAGTTGTTTCTCAAGTCAAAGCCCCCGATATGACCAAAGAAAGAAAAGGTAATATTTATATGGTGTCGTTAGCAGCAATGGTAACCGATGGTCACAGTGATATATAATGTGGATATTCCTTGCTTCCAGAAAACATTAGTTGAATTCCTTGTTTTCACTCAACCTAAAACGACATCTATTGAAAACGTATACTTAAAACGCATGTTATAAACGTTTAATGTTGTTCCCGTGGTTTCAAAATAACCATAGCCTTCGTTAAAATCTACTACAGCACTAAATTATGGCTCTGTAGTCATATTACAATACTTTAATTCAGTTTTATTCAGGATAAGAATTAATGGCCATTCTTTATTTTCTCCTGACATACTTCGCTTTGGGATATTTTAATTATTATATCCAGTAACCAAACGTTGGTGTGACATTTGGAACATGTTTACCTTTTATGAGCTTTATTATATGTTCCAGTTGTTACTATTAATGATCGGTGGGGCGGAAGGGTGGAAGCCTTAGCGTGCCTCTGCTATCCACGGCCTAGTCTCCGCCGGCGAGCGGTAAAATCACGTGATAGTTCCATTATAATAATTAGTCCTTACAACATAGTTCACTCTTGAAGAATGACAACATATTCGTTGTTCTTTTCCAGTTTGTTTTATAATCAGTACTTTACATCGAGACGTCATATTTTAATTAATCTAACTTTTTTCTTCGTGGCACAAGACAAAAGTAGTCTATATCTTAACTTGATAATGTCAGGGGGCCTTTCTGCTGCAACTATGTTCACGTTTAATTGCATTGCAGAGGCCTTACACAGTTCCTTTCCTCATTTCCCTTTAACTCCATTTCTTTCTCAATTTCCAGACATACTTCTAGGGTTCATGGTGTGTGTCGGTGCCGGACGAATGGCTCGGATGTTTGATCAAAGGAAGGAGTACTTATGGTGGGCACTAGAAGGCTCCTTGGCGCGATGCGGCATTCATCAACGCCTCTACTGTCATTAACTCAGGAGAATGTCTTTGTCGTTGAGCGTGAAATCGCACTGTGGAGTGGAGAACTTCTTGGTGCGATGTAAGCAAAGGATAAAGTTGTCTTATAAGTTCATTCGTTTCTCGTTGAGTTTCAATCACTAAGAACACCTAGGAACACGTCTCACCCAAAGTACAGCTACGACAGAGTAGTTGCCAAACTTCCTCTTTTAAGGAGCTCGAAATCCACTACTGCGTCTTCCCCGTAGACACAACAAATGACATTGTGAGGCGGTTATGCCCTTACGATAGTAAAACAGCATAAGATGTCGGAAATATTCCTTTTTGCTCTCCATTGTTACACAAGTGTGAAGTTTTGAGTCGAACGCAATAGTTTCCCTACTTGCTATACGTAATAGAGAAAGTAAAATTTGAAAAACTAAGCAGTACCTTTCCTAAATATTTCTTCTCTCTCTCTGAGTGCGCACACATCCTGTTAGTTCTATTCAGCTCCTGAATTTTTGCAGCCCTGAGCGTCCTCAGAGGTTCCTGCTATATAAACATGCACTGCATATTTTGGAGCAGGTCATACTTAAACCTTAAAAATATCGCCGCTTCTAGTATTCACTTTTTTATATTCCCTATACGCTCGCGAAATCTTACCCTTCTGTTTTTATCACTCTTAAAATGTCCTCGGGATTAACGTCAGGAATTTCCTGGAAAGATAACGTCTGCTGCCACATTGCTCTTTCTCAACATTCTTTTTACTCCGGTGCAGACAAATTTCTACGTGACTGAGCACACAGATTAATGAAACACAGTGTGGCTCAAAATGTTTTCACACACATTACAACTTGGTTTTTTTACCCTTCATTTTTACACTAACATTAACTTGCAAATTGTTACTCTTTGTTTATGCGGTCATTAGTAACTTAATAAAAATTGAAGGGTGAAACTTTCGATCCTAAATATCCTTATCTGCCAACTCTTTTGCTGCAACTAAATTGTTTTAAAAAACATATGTTTATCTGCTGCAATTCAATTAATTACTATATATACATCGTCACATCACCAGGGTAAGAAATTAGTATATCGGGTGAACAATCCATGTTGGACCCGGTTTCGCAGCGAGCGGCCGACCGGCGAGGCTGGTTGCTGCGGATGATAGGAAGTCCCTAGTAAATATAATACTGTTTGTCGCGTAAGTTATTTCTAACACACAAAACATAGGCATGTCCAAGCATTTCTGCCAACTTCTTACCAAATTGCCCATTACACTTTGTAACTCCCTGTAGAAAATGACAGCAATTTCTTGACGAAGTCCATTTTTAAAATTCAACTAAAGAATCTAGATTTGTTTTATACATTTTGGTTTACTACTACTTGTTCTCCTGATTTAACCCCCTGAGATTTTTATCTCAAGGGGGTATTAAAAGAGAGGGGGTTTTAAAAAATCTTTGTTTCATACCCTTACAAGATAAGCTTTTTAATTATGCTGTTCACAGATAGACGCACACACACGTACAGACACACACTCAGATATATTTTCTAACAATGCGTTCCTGGATTTATGGTCTCAAATCATATATTTCTTGTGAAATCTCGATATGGAAGCTTTGATTACAATACAATACTTCCTTTATTTAAGTATAGATGTATGTAAAATTGTTAAATTGCAATATTTTTGTTTCCATTAAAAATAGTTTACAGTATTGGGAATGTATTCCTGAAGATCCACGCTTCTATCATAATTCTAAGTATCAACAAATAATTTAAATAGCAATGCTTGTTACTGTGCCACGCCCCTTTTATTTTCTGCTTAAAAGAGTTTGCATTTTTGTATTTCTTGCTGTTTTTTACCAAAGTTGGTATTTAAGATTAATGTCTTTCAAGGATGCTACACTTGGATTTTGAAGAAAATAACCCCACCCTAAACCACCCTTTACATGAAAAGTTTTCGAAAATTTTTATTTTCTTGAAAATGTCTGCAACAATTGCCATTAAAATATCATATGTTTAAGATATTTGTATGACAAATGAAATTTATATTTTTAATTTTCTGACTATAGTCTATTTAGTCCTGTTTACTCTGGATAACTTTTGAATAAATGGTAAACCGTAATAGATGTGGATTGTAGATTTCGCTAAAACACACAATTTATGTCCAAATAAATGTTTTGTGGAGTGAACCATTTCGGAGATATTCCCTGCTATTTGTGTCAGTTTCGGAAAACTTAAAACAATCGTCAAATGCAACATCGTTGTTCATTTTTTTATATGTTAGCCGTGCAAAGAGAACGGTATCTCAAAGCTTTAAAAGATTAGACTATCGCACAAAGCCTCTGTATTCTAATATTCCTCTTGCACCTACAAGGAAATAAACAATAAAATAATTTGTACAAACGTTTATCTCAACTAACGCGAAGAAGATATAGGGATAAGAGTTTGCAAGAAGGTTAGTACAAGAGCAGAGAAAGTCATGTGGGAGGAATAATTGGGTATAAAAGTATTATATTATCCACAAATATGACTACTCGTACTAAATCATTATGAACATTTCATATAGCTTCATTATTCTCTTGTGAGTTAGGAACAAAGCACCGTTTGATGTGTTTTATGTTTTTCTGTTGAAAGACTGTTTATCCTGCCATACAACTGAAGCCAATTTTTATGAACATAAAGATGAAGCTCACCAAGTTTACCCCCTCACAAACCATAGACCAGTGGAGCATGAGCTCTATCTAAATTAGACAATCGGGAATCCAGGGAACTTTTTTCTCGGAGAGCAGGTAATTGCTTGTAACGTTGCATCGGAAAACGTGCAACATGATTTTCCATTACGCAATAAATTTCACAGTGTATTAATACTAGATAATTAGGAGCTTAACAACTTGTTTATATAAATAATTACAAAGCAACACTTAATTAAGAAGTTAAGTAGTGCATTCTGGTTGTTAATTTCGCACGTTATTAACTCCATGTTTATATACAGGTGAGCTCATAAACGAGGGGAAATAATTTTGCTGTGATAACAAACTTTTTAATAACTCGTCTAATTATGCTATTACACGAGGAAGATAGTGTCAGCAAATGTGTTGAACATTTATGTTTACCCACAGTCAATACAACACTTTTCTTACCACCTATATTCTTTTCACTTAAGTTCGGTTTTGCTCGATTTTTACGTTTCTGTAACTCGTATATTAAAGATATGGGAAATACAGGGTTTCCATCAAACGTTCTAAGTACTTCTCTGAGAATTACTTTCAAATTTTTCTGTAATCCAAATAAGCACTTAGGAAATGTATCTATGAAATTTGGTAAAAATTGACGAAAATTTTTATTTTTACTTTTTGCATTTTTCAATATTCTTATACTTTGTACTTTAATAACACACTTTAGTTTTCTGAACATCAGCCATTTTTAAAGCTATAGGAATACATTTATATGTCCCAGTGTGGGTGGGCGTTCCCTGCTAAATTTCGTCGCAACAGCTTTGAAATGTATTTTTCGTTTTCACTGGCTTTGATTTTGTTCTCTTACAGGGAAAAATTGAGTTGACTTTGCTGAAATGAATTCGCTATGTCCAACTGAAATGCCGTTTTGCTTTCAAACGAGGAAATGCCATCAGTAATCTGTAATTCTGTCTATGTTAGCAAGATCTACATTTTTGTATAAGATTTCGTCTATCTTTTACGAGTTATGTAAAAGTAGTCCAAAATAATTACGAGTACCGGGGCTGTAGCCAGAAAATTCAAGACATACATTTCATTTGTCATAAAAATGTCTCAAACAATTGTAATGAAAATCGTTAGAGGCATTTTCAAGAAAATACAAATTTTTTAAAAATTATCCACGTAAAGGGTAGTTTAGGGTGTAGGAATTTTCTTCAAAATTTTCGTGTCGCATCTTTGAAAGACATTAAACTTAAATTCCAACTTTAGTTTTGAACCGACTTTTCGTTTTGGAGTTATGCTATCCACACACTGACAGACACACACGCGCGCGCGCACACACACATAGGCACATGGAACAGGAAACTCGGGGGATGCAATTTTCCTTTCCGGCATTCACCTATCGTCCAGGAAGTCCTCAGAAAAAAACACCCATATATCAGGAAAGTCGAACCCACAACCTCCCGAATACAAGCCTCACACGTTACCGCGGAGGAAACTAGCGCGGTTTACCAGTCTATAATTATCAGGATGGAGTTTGACTTCTTAAATTGAAGGCTTTGCTCTTTAGATGAGCAAGCTATGTAAAGTGTTACAATTTTCCTCGACATTTAGAATGTTTTCGTGTCTAACTTTCTCACTTCTTCACGCTTATGCAGTTGAAAAGAAATAATTAAAAGACTGACTTATAACAAACTCGCAGCACATTGTCCTAAAATACACTCCGTTCCGCTTTCATTTTCGTTGCACTCGAGTAGTTTCTTCAACCTCCATGGTAACAAATCCGTTGACGTATGACAAGGGGCTTGCCGTTAAACGTGCTTGTTCCCTGTGTGGGCGTTACAGGCTGGCGAGATTAATATGAAGGTTCCTCTTTCCTTCTCCCTTGAGTCACATCCCTCCTCCCTTCTACCCCCTCTTTTGTCCTGCAGCGCAGAAAGAAGAATAGCAGTAAGAGAAAAACGATAATGGCAAATAAGAGAGAGAATGACAAAGATTTCCATGCAAGCCTTTCTCCAGAATAGATATTATAGTGCAACGGTTTGTATGTTTTATTAAACTTGGTAACTACCTCGCAGAATTGCTCGAGATGAGTTGGTGGGTACCTGGAAATGATACTTTTTTTCCTTTCCTGTTTCATGAAAGAGCTTGACTTAGGAAACTTCTGAAAGGAAATGAGGTCTGTTTTACAGAGACCTCATCTTCAGTCATTTTTATGCACGGTACGTTATTTACAGAAGTGTCTCATTCTGTTTCTAGCTCCTAAAAATTCTGACGTATTAAATTCATATAGCTTTCCCCAACTGCCATACTTTCATATAGTTTTTCCAAACCACTACGTAAGCGTTTAGGGGATGATATTAAATGAATTGCAGGTAGAGACATTATAAGCAGTTATTGATTTATTCAAGTTCGTCTAGTAATTAACCTTCCGTTAGTCGTGCACGGTCTAGTAGGCCTGCGCTACATTTTTTACCTAATATTATTACGTAAATACGTACTCCATATGTCGATATTGCATGATTTTGTGTCGATTCATTATGTATTATTATATAACTTGATTTGACAAAGCTCATATTTCTGTGGTGAATAAAATGAATTGAATGCATAAAAATGTAAGTTCTAAAAGTGCTGTTTTGTTTTCCCTAATTCCTCTGCCAGTTTCTTCCACAGCCTCTGTTGTTTCTCACTATTTCTATACTCTGCATGCTGCAGATTGTATAGAAGTTCATTCTGCCGAACAAAATCAATAATCCTTTCCACTTCCAGGTATGAGAACTTACGTTTTACACTCATTTTGCCCAAACTTGCAAGTAGACAAAACGATATCTCTATTATTACCTCACTTCTGAGCACAGAACAGCTATTCAGATCGCTCAAGTTCAACTGAACTGAACTGAAAAAAAGACTGTCACCGTAATTTTTGTCGCCTAGATTTCTGGTGAAGAACTGAAAAATTTAGTGACGAATTCAGTTCTCAGTTTAGTTCAGTTCTCGGCCGGAGGAAAGCATTTCCATAACAAACAATGCACCCGTTCATGATCACGTGACCCACAACTGAAAAATCTTAAGTTCTAGTTCAGTTCAGTTTTCAGATTGGAGGAAAGGAATGCTTAAGAACCTACCCGCATAACCGCATGTCGATCGTCTTGTTTACGTGGTGCAATCATATTTTACTAGACTCCTCTATACACCGAACCTTTTTCTAAAAATGCTGTTTTTATTCAGGAGGTCTCAAAACATATTTCCGGCGAAATCTCGACATCAAAGTTTTGGGTGGAATTCAATACTTCCTCTAGTTACTATACGTAGCAGAGAAGGTAAAAATGTATAGATTAATAACGTGAAAACGCATAACTTCTTTTTCTGCTTCCGTGTAACGAACCCACCCTCAAACTTTATAAAAGCCTTTCTGAATCACCCGGATGACGCAATAAAACAACGTTCTGTATTGTGCAAATGAATGACCATGATCTACCACAAGTGAAATAAACAAATCGAAGCAGATTGAGACACAAAATAGAATGTAAATATCAAATAGGAGCAACTAAATGGACAGTTCATTACAGAGCATTTTCATTCTACCAGAATGTAGTGTTGTTTTTTACTGCGAGGGTTATTGAAAGGGTTTCTCATATCCCAAGCCTGCTGCCTGTGTTATTCGCCCTTTTAGCAACCTCACACCGGTATGTATGTGTGCTTGACCACAACAAAACATACCCCACGTGAAAACGATATGACCACAAAGAGTATATAATCGGAGCGGATGGAACAAACAGCAAACTTCAATTATCTCGGTGTGTTTGTTGCAGAAAACAAATGCAGTATTTAAGCAACAAGTTATCACTGTGTAGCATCATGGTCAGGTGATCAGTCCGTACTTTGTTCCATATTAGCTGTTGTTTGCGAAATCCATATTCCGGAGGTTTGGTATTCCGGGATGGCCTTATGATTCCTGGCCCGGAACAGTATTATCATATCTCTCATAGCGACATGTATAGTTTGGACTTTGCAGAGCGTTGAAATTTGAGAACAAACGTTTCTGACAATTTCTTAACATTCGTTTCGGCATCTTAATGCGGAAGGTATGCAACCATTTAGCCATCTGTGTACTGCAATGAACGACTTGAGCATAATAACATCCCTGCGCATGCGCTAAATTCCTCCATAGAGTTCTTGGTGCGCATCTTACAGCGTTACTTGTTTAGTTTCCAGTACAGTAACGTTTTCTAACTCCAGTGCGACATGTACCAGTACACAGCTGCTGATACGGCCGACATGAGCTCCAGCACACTGATGTAAATGTGCGGAATCACCCCAACATTGCATATCCATATCGATCGATTGGGAGAGGTGCATCAGTTCTATGGCCATCATGGTCGCCAGATCAGACACCCCTTAACTATTTTCTGTGGAGTTGCAAATAAGGAATATCTCGAAAATGGTTAGCGCCAAAAAAGAAGGAATATAAATGTTTGCTTTAACGAGATCTGCATTCTTGTGTACCGCGGTTTTGTCTCCCTCCCTCTCTCTCTCTCTTTCTCTCTCTCATTCTGCCTCTCTCGTATAGCTTACCATATATACAAAAGTCATTCAGAATGAGTCAAAGTCATTCAGAGGCTATAGGATACATTTCATTTGTCATGAAAATCTCTTGAACGTTTGATACCTTGATCAAAATGGTTTTTAAAAATGTTTGACACATTTTCCATATAAAGGACGTCTAAGGTGGTGGAAGATTCCTGAATATCTTCGTATCGCATCCTTGGAAGACTTGAAATTTAATACCAAGCATCCTCATTTAATTTTTATTTATTTTCAGTAAACTAAAGAGTTTTGAGTGTAACATTCTGTATTAATTTTGAAATGATGATAATTTCAGAGCTGCTGGATATCGTATTGGATATATATGATACTACAGTATCTTTTTCTAGATTTTCTCAGATTACTTTTCCCTCTGAAAATATATTTCACAACGGCTTTTGGCAATCTTCCTGACTTCATCCTTTCACAGCAGTACTTCCATTTCGTTTTATGTTTATGGCCATATCTGGTATCCTTTTCAACATATTTGCGCTTCTGGTTCTCTGGTATTGTAGTTTAGAGTCTAAAAAATTCTAGTTTTGAATATGTTTGCTTTCGCTACATTGGCGTCCTTATAGAAGCACAGAAAAGTTGTGATGAAGATCCAATACGAATCTGGTTTTGCAGATGTAATGAAAGCAGGGCGCTTTAGGAATCAAAATACTAAAAATATTTGGGCCACACATCCAACAAAATCCCCCATGATTATTGCATACTAGGTTACGGCTGTTTCACGCTGATCTCTGACGAACGACATGGGACGTGTGTACAGTGAACAGAATCCCTTGTAGTTAATATTTAACGTGTTGTAGTCCGATCACAAGCTCAAGCCATAAGTCCTTTCAATCGGATTTGAGTCCATCAGAACCGTAGGAGTGTTTGTGTGTAAATGTGAGGTTTTCTTTAGGGAGACACGAATGTTTCGGAAGTTTCAATCCATAGTCTAAGTTTCTCCTAAACTTAACGATTTTAACGTTAAAGTTCTATGCTTTACAGATTGCAAATATCACTAGTAATTGTTTCACGAAGTTATTTATATTACAACAGCACCTAAAAGTAAATTATTCTTGAAATAATTTCTAAGGATGGAAACAAGATTTCCAAGCAATTTTGTTCTGACAGTCTTTGTTATTCATTATTTTTTGATGGGATAGAGTTAAACCCGTTACTTTATTCCGCTACTGATTGTATTAAAATAGATACATGTCAGTTTACAGGCATTTTATCACAAGTAATACCATAGTATCGGTGATCTAACCTATAAATAATTGCCGATTGGAGCGAGAGAATTTATCTGGGAAGGTTAGAACTTCAGATGATGTTTATCTGGGCTATTTAATAACTAACATATGAATTTCAGTACTATGTCGTAAAGATTTGACCGCAAAATGTTAAATTGTAAAAAAGTTACCTAAAATATATACATTTCCATTAGTATAGTTCAACTTACACAGCACTGCCAGCTGAGAAAAACGAAGTTCAAGAATTATATGTATTTTGATCTTCTCTAGTTGTTATAACAGAAAACCATTTTGTAATCTCAAATAAATTTCACTTTATGTTTAACATTAACAAATATAATTTCTTCTGGAAGGAATACATTAATTATTACATTTGCTAAAACCGCATTCTCAAATTTAATTCGAGTGATTTTTAATGTGTAATAAATTGTTTCTGAGCGATTTATGGGATATAGTTGGCGATGCTGACTAAACGGAAGAATAATCTAATAATAATTTGCAAAAAACAAAAGAATGACTAGATGATATCTCGTGTATGCTAATTTAATACCTCTATGTATGAATTAGTCTTTGTAATTCCTGTACCACAAGGCCTTTATATGCAATTGTAAACAGTAAGCAGTACATTTATGATCATATAACAAACTAAGGAATAGAAACAGGCTGTTACACTTCTCAACTAAGATGTCCACATGTCTAGCTGCGAGTCTGATAGCACCCCTTTGGTTGCCTCATTCATCCCTGCTTCCTGGGGGGTGGTAGCCACAATAGACCTGTCTAGGTCGACGTGAGCGAGGTGTTCCCCTGCGTACTGTACCCTTTACCCTGACATTTTAGCTTTACACTGATGCCGCCGGCTAGACCTGCCCAGCATAGACGAGAAGGTCTCAGGAAGGAGGGCGTTACCTAGCAGTTACTCTAGGCGCTAGGTAGAAATATTTCTGTATAATAAATTTCACCGCCCTGTCGCAACATACCAACCACCCTCGTCTGGACCTGCCACCCTGAAACAGATGAACCGAAATACTGCAGGCAGGAAATATTGTACAGAAATTCCTGGGTGACATACTGGTCAACTACATTATTAGAACTATGTTCTTTACAGCTCTTCAGGAAAAACGAAATAATGACGACATAAACACTTTTCGTTTTTGAGTTATGCTGCCGATAGACTCACATACTGGCAGACTGACAGACACACACACATGGACCTTTTTCTAAGAATGCTTTTGTTTATTCAGGGGGTCTCAAAGCATATATTTCCGCTGAAATCTCGACATCAAATTTTTGGGAGGAATATACGTAATAGCTTTACTACTTTCCATACGTAAAAGGCACTTACATCAATTGAGCAAAGGTGGAAGGAATAAATTTTTGAAAAAAATTCTGTATTAATTGTGAGGTTTTAGGTCTAATCTCGTAATAAGAGTGCAAACAAACTGCACGGTAGTTGTAAAATGAACCACTGGGTATGAAAATTGCCTGATTCTCGATGACTGAATACACACGCTCGGTTTTGCCCCTTCAATTATCGATCAGATGTTCTGTTGGTTATGTAATGTCAGCCTAAAACTTTTCTCATTGTAATGTGTGGTAACTTGTTTATTAAACCCTCGTGGAATACCTCGTGAGCTTATCGGCTTCATAACCCAATGGCTACTACATACCTACATATGTAATGCAGACACAATATCCGATATCTAATCACACTTCCGATCAAATGTTGCAACTTCACCATGACACAGGGCACAAGCCATTGTGCTTTAATCATTACTTCTGTAATAAAAATATTAGAAGCGGACTAAAAGAGGAAACTTAACGAGCTCAAGTGAAACAAACTTTCCCGAAAAGTTGCACTGTAACGTCAGTTGCTGTTACTCATACTTCATTTGTCTTAAAAACCAAACACCTACTCACTGGGAGTGCATACAAAATAATCACACCGCCATTTTGCACAATTCGCCATGTTGGATTTAGAATGACGTAGCATGGCTGATATAGCATTGCCCTCTAAACTAAACGCGTATGTATAAAATTTCAGCTCAATCGTTTGAGAATAACTGGTTTGACCTTCAGTTGCAATATTTGACCCGAACAAGCATAGGAACATTGCAAGTTAAATAAAAACTTGTAAAAAAATGTGTGTTGACTCATCTGGCTTTCTCTACTCCTGTACATACTAACCAATATTAGAAACTTATTTCTATATCTCCTTCGTGTTAATACAGGCAATCATTAGTACAAATTATCTTATTATCTTTTGGTAGGTACAAGGAGAATATGGGAATACAGTAGGCTTTGAGTCAAATATTTTAAAGCTTTCAAATTCCGCTGTTTGCACGGTTAACACATAAAATGAATACCAATATTCCATTTGTTGAAAGCATAAATTCTTCAAAACTCACACAAATAACAGTTAATATCTCCGAAATGGTTCACTCTCTCAAAACATTTATGTGGACATAAATTGCGTGTTTTAGCAAGATCTACATTTTTGTATGGTAAGATTTGGTCTATCTCTTACGGTTTACCAGTTATGCAAAAGTCGTCCAGGGTAAATAGAACTACATGGGCTATAGCCAGAAAATTCAACATATACAGTTCATCTACCATAAAAAAATATCTCAAACATATGGCATTTTAATCAAAATCGCTGGAGCCATTTTCAAGCAAATCAAAATTTTCGAAAAGCTTTCCACGTAAAGGGTAGTTTAGGGTGGAGTAATTTTCTTCAAAATCTCCGTGTCGTATCCTTGAAAGACATAAACTTAAATGCCAACTTTGGTTTTTAACCGACTTTTAGTTTATGAGTAATTCTCAAAATATATATTTCCGGTGAAATCTCGACATCGAATTTTTGGGTGAAATACAATACTTGCTGTACTTTACTATGCGTGGTAGAGAAAGTAAAAAGTGCCTGCTAAAGAAGACTTATGAGGGAGGATATAAGATTAATTGTGCCTCAGGCCTGTGTATAGCACATTCACAGACTGTGTATAGGCAGATAGTCTCAGAGGGAAATTATGCTTCACCGCCTCCCCCCCCCCCCCCTCCCACCCTTACGACCTAAATACGCCACATACAGATGCTCTACAGAAGCACTACACTTTGGATTCAGACTTGCACTCTCATCACTTTTTACAAGACGCGGATGTCATCTTCACTTTTACATCTCTAAAGTCGGGAAATGAGAGCTTTAATTCCTGTTCCATAACGGTTATCGCTTCATGGAATATCATTACCCTTCCGCTCCTCTCGCCATTGTGTGGTTTAACTGCCTTCCATATGCTTAACGTTTCTTAGACCAAGGCTCTTTTATGATGAGACATCGTACTTAACTAAGATGGCGCTTATCGATCGTTGCAAATGTCTATATTCAACACTGTGCTAATCTGCTGGGGAAATTTCTTAATAATCATCTTATAAGACATTAGGTCATTGAACTCGCTCTCAGCTATTCCAGTCTGTCAGCCCTATTTTTGCTTTCTCTACTACGTATCTATAGTAAAGTAGAGGAAGTATTGTACTCCACCCAAAAGTTCGATGTCGAGATTTCACTGGAAATATCTGTTTTGAGATGTACTACACAAAGAGTGTATATATAGTTAAAATGCACAATTTATGCCTAAAAAAATTTCTTGTGGTGTGAACCATTTCAGAGATATTCCTTGTTATGTGTGTGAGTTTCGGGAAACTTAAAACTTTCGTGCAGTGGAACAACGTTGTTCATTTTCTTATATGTTCAATGTATGTACAAAGAGAACGGAATCTCAAAGCGTTAAAAGATTTGACTATCGCACAAAGCCTATTGTATTCTAATATTCCCCTTGCACCTACAAGGAAATAACCAATAAGATAATTGTACAAATGTTTATCTCAACTAACACGAAGCAGATATAGGAATAAGTATTTTTAAGAATGGTTAGTACAAGAGTAGAGAAAGTCATGTGAGTGCAACACATCCGATTTTCCAGAACCCTCACATAAACATGTTTTACTTTTTCTACTACTTAACACTTTTGCGCGAAGTATGTAAATATAATATCTTTATTACATTACAGGCTAAGACGCGAATATAAACTCACTCCAAATTTGAGTTTATTGTAATGATTAATTGTTGCTAGCATTTGTTTTAGTTATTCGAATAATTTAGCCTCATTGGAGCAAAATAGCTTGCCGGAATTCTTAAGTTCAAGAAAGGGGCATGCAGATTTTATATGAAAATTAGGAAATAATGTATTCCACGGAAAATTCTCTGCCTATACCTACAAATCCAAAACAGTTCTTTTTAAAAGGTCACTTTGTATTTGCGTGTTTTCAGAATAAAAAACAAAGGGTAGGTTAAATACAAAAGGTTGTGTTTGAAGTTCAAGAATGCGAAAGTTCGTCTACCGCAAACTACTCTTTGCACGGAAACAATTTTGCTTATGAGATGAAATCAGGACAAAAAAATTCAATGCCATAGCTGGGATTTGAACCACGGATCCTTCCTTATTGAGTGGCTCCTTTAATAATTAAGCTACCATGACCAGCTTGCCAGTATGACATTAAATTCCCCAACCGATTCGCACTTTTCCCGGTAGATCACAAGGGAATCTCACATCAAAGATAAATACCCCAAGAGAGACCTGCAAATTTTGAGTACTTTACGTCCCGGGTTGAAGTAACATTTACATGGTAGTTATTCATTTATGCCAACAAACTTAATGCGGGTGCTTTTAAATGCACAAGCCGTGTGTGGGCAATGTTTAGGAGGTTGAATGATATCATTTGATTGGTGGATAGCAGAATCGTTACGAAAGGTAGATATAATTAGGTATACTACAGTGGCATATTGGAGTTGCATTATAACATGGTCGAATATAATAATTGCTTATAAGTGGCTCTAATAGAATGCGATGTTTAGTGTACGAGAGTGAGAGAATGTTCTAATTTCTCACGAGCAAATAATTGTTTGATAAGCCACGTGTAATATACAGCGCTTTATCTCATCCTAATATTAACTGAAATAATCTTATATTTCATTAACATTAATATTATTAGAGTCGTCATTAAGAAGGATTGAATGTTAGTCGTGACGGAGGTACTGCATTGTTGGTACGTTGCTATGTAACCCCGCCAGAATAAACAGTTTCAATTCTGATTTTTTAAACTGCTCCAAATAAGTCGATAAATGAATGAAAATGGATATTACCGAAGAAGTCTAAGATTGTGCTAAAAAGCGGGAATGGGGAGTCATCTTTATCAATGGAGTTGTCTGTTGTGAAACGTATTTCATTGTTAGGAGGAGTAAAATTCAGTTACACTAATTGTCAAAATACTGTTAATGTATACGATAAGTTAGAGGAGTCTATTGCATGAAACTACAATTTATTTGTTACTTCTTTCTTCTTTCCGGCCTAAAAGGCATAGTGGGTTTTTAACAAATTAAGAATTATGCCAACGCTTCGCCACAAAACTATGTTCGGCTTCTTCAATAGACGACTGCAAGGAATCCATCCAATTAGTCACTGCCTACTCTGACTGGCCTCGCTGTCCCGTCCCACTCGTAATCCCATTGGTTCATTCTCCTCCAATAGGAAGTCGACCTGCTAATAGGGTCTTCCATATCGTGTTGAGTGGTTTGCTTGTGTCACGGTTCAGACTGCTCTTTTATTTAAATATTTTTACGCTTTCCGTCACTATTCAATGAGAGAAACTTGTCACCGATTGCTAATATTTTTAAATTGTCAAAGTCAATATGGTGGCCGGTGTTTTCTGTATGTTCCGCGATGGCGGATTCTTCTGGCTGAGAAAGTTTCATGTATATTATATGTTCCTTTTTGTTGTATCAACAGATCTGCCTGTGTGACCTATGTACGGTTTACCACAATCACAGGTAATTTTATAAACACCCGAATTATTTTTAATTTCTTAAAAACGACAACAAGGCGCGGCCTATACCGGAAACAAGAAAGAAGTAAGGTGGTAAATGTCTACGTAATCATACAATTTGTTTGATCCTTTTCGTGTTTAATAAATAAAGTACTTTATTTCACGATGAAAAAATACTCATTTTTGTTGTCTTCTAGGATAGATGAAACGTAGACATGAAGTCTATGGGAAAATATAATATTTTAATGGCAAATAAAATTTCTTTGTATAGTTTATATAAAGCAGAGAGGTTTATAATTCATGGTTAACAAAATGTATATTTCAGTGAGAGCTGCTCAGCAAGGGAAGCAAAATCACTAAGCCACAACACACAAATGCTCGAGGGTTAATCTCTCGTAACACACAAACTAATTAGTACATTAAGCGTGTTTTTGTATTAATGCCTGTAAAGGTTAGTGTCAACTCTAACCTTAAAAAGTGCAGGAAAGAGCAGACATTACTTTTTATACACCTATGGCTATTCTAGCACTGACTTATGCCTCAGGAACTTGGATATTTAAAGCACTTTTAACGGATACTTTCAGAAGAAAAATGCCTGTAGCCAAAAAGATGGCGTGCTTTGTCCCTCCGTGAAAAGTTTTTTTCCTCTTCTTTTTAACTTTGAGTTACCTCAAGTTGGAAAATTTCCCATGAGCAAGGTAAAGTTGTGGATGAGGTTGAAACTAGGTGAAGAAAGAGGTGAAGATCGCCGCTGGGTTAAAGACCAGCTTTACAGAGAGGCTGACACAGAGCAGCACTTTACGACTGTTGGGGCTGCCACACTGGACACAAGGTTGATGGATCGCCGGGGATGTGATGATATACATACATACATACCTCAGGAAATGCGGCACAGGAATACAAATAAACACACAGACACAGACTTGATGACTAAAATTATAGAGACAATAGAATCAACCAAAATGTGACATTTGCCCATAATGCTGTCAAAATTAACTCACATAAAAATAAATTGTCAACACAATTTCAACAGGTGTTTTACAGGATGCCTTTAAAAGCTTTCCAGGTCATTCTATTGCAAGATATGGTTGTTTAGGAATAATCTATCAGTCTATCTGTGGATAGTATAAATCAGAAACGAAAAGTTGGTATTTAAGTTTAATGTGTTTCAAGGATGCGACACGAAGATGTTCAAGAAAATTCCTCCACCCTGAAGCATCCTTTACATGGAACATTTTTCGAAAATTTTTATTTCCTCGAAAATGCCTCTAATGATTTTGATTAAAATGTTATATATTTGAGATATTTTTATGACCAAAGAAATGTAGGTATATCTTGAATTTTTTGGTTATAGCCCATGTAGCACTATTTACTCTGGATGACTTTCGCATAACAGGTAAACCGTACAGACAAAATTTATGTCTGAATACATTTTTTTTTGTAGAGTGAACCATTTCGAAGATATTCCTTGTTATCTGTCTGAATTTTGTAAAACAAACTTTCATGAAATGGAATATTGTTATTCACTTGTATATGTTAGCCGTGCAAGGAGAACGGAATTTGAAAGCTTTAAAAGATTTGACTATCACTCAAAGACTGCTGTATTCCCATATTCTCCTTGTACCTACAAGGAAATAAACAATAAAATTTCTGTAAATGTTTATCTCAACTAACACGAAGAAGATATAGGAATAAGAGTTTATAAGAATGGTTAATACAAGAGTAGAGAAAGTCATGTGAGTTCAACACATCAGAGTTTTAACATTTACGTATAAAAGCAAACGCCTTCTGACTGAAATATTTATTCACACTAAACATTGCATTGTAAAATATTTAAAACGTTTTAAAAAAACATCGCTGGTATCTAAAGTGTCTAGGTATTTTATATAATTTTTCTTGTTTTTCTACTTCATGGTTTGGATCTTTCAATCCGTTCAGGCTCCAAGTTGATCTGACCATCAAGTGTATTGTCGAGTTTCTTTCTTTCGGGTTGTAGGATACAATAATTGGAACTCTTGTCTTCAAATTATTTTATTGTTTAACAACGCTGTCAATTGCCAGGATCACATCAGCGTCACCGGTGTGCCGGAATTTTGTCCCGCAGGAGTTCTTGTATATGCCAGTAAATCTACTGACATGGGGCTGTCCTTTTTAAGCACACTTAAAAACCATCGATCTGGGACGTATTTGAAACCACGACCTTGGGATCAGTAGGCCAGCGTCTAACCAACTGAGCCACCCAAACTCTGTCGCTATCCATCCTTCGCAAGTGTTTCATTTTTCCTCTCTACTTATAAATGACGCCACCACCGCCACCGCCTCCGCCACAGCCGCCGCCACCGCCGCCGCCACCGCCGCCCCCACCACCGTCACAACCAGCACCCCCACTAGCACCAACACCACCAACACCACCACCAGCACCACCACTATCAGCATCAGCACCACCGCCAACACCACCACCACCGCCTCCACTGCCATCACCACCAGCACCACCACCATCACTACCAGTACCACCATCACCACCACCACCATCACCGCCACCAGCACCACCACCACCATCGCCACCAGCACCACCACCACCATCACCACAACCAGCAACACCACCAACGCCACCAGCACCATCACCACAACCAGCAACACCTCCAACACCACCACCGCCACATGCACCACCACCATCATTACCAGCACCAGCACCATCACTACCAGCACCACCACCATCACCACCACCACTATCACCACCACCAGCACCACCACCATCACCACCACCATCATCACCCCCACCACCACCACCACCACCATCACCACCACCAGCAACACCATCATCACCACCACCATCACCGCCACCAGCACCATCACCACCATCACCACCATCACCACCACCACCAGTACCACCACCACCATCAGTACCACCATCACCGCCACCAACACCACCACCAGCACCATCGCCACCACCACCATCACCATAACCAGGAACACCACCACCGCCACCACCACCATCGCCACCAACACCACCACCAACAACACCACCAGCACCACCACTATCAGCATCAGCACTACCGCCACCACCACCAGCACCACCACCGCTTCCACTGCCATCACCACCAGCACCACCAGCATCACCACCATCATCACCGCCACCATCATCACCACCATCATCACCCCCACTACCACCATCACCACCACCTTCACCACCACCAGCACCACCACCATCACCACGACCATCACCGCCACCAGCACCATCACCATCACCACCATCACCACCATCACCACCATCACCACCATCACCACCACCAGCACCACCACCATCACTACCACCATCACCACCACCAGCACCATCGCCACCATCACCGCCAAAATCACTGCCACCAGCACCACCACCATCACCACAACCAGCAACACCACCAACACTACCACAACCAACACCACCACCATCACCACTACCAGCACCACCACCACCATTACCATCACCACCACCAGTACCACCACCACCATCACCACCACCATCACCACCACCAGCACTACCACCAGCACCACCACCATCATCACCACCACATTACCAACACCACCACCACCATCACCACCACCATCACCACCACCATCACCAACACCAACACCACCATCACCACCACCATCACCACCACCATCACCGCCACCATCACCACCACCATCACCAACACCAACACCACCATCACCACCACCATCACCACCACCATCATCACCCCCACCACCACCATATCCACCACCATCACCACCACCACCATCATCACCCCCACCACCACCATCACCACCACCAGCACCACCACCATCACCGCCACCAGCACCATCACCATCACCACCACCACCATCACCACCATCACCACCATCACCAACACCACCAGCACCACCATTATCACCACCACCATTACCACCACCATCACCGCTACCAGCACCACCACCATCACCACCACCACCATCGCCACCAGCACCACCACCATCACCACAACCAGCAACACCACCAACACCACCACCAACACCACCACCATCACCACTACCAGCACCACCACCACCATCACCATCACCACCACCAGCACCACCACCACCATCACCACCACCATCACCGCCACCAGCACTACCACCAGCACCACCATCACTACCACCACCACCATCACCAACACCACCACCACCATCACCACCACCATCACCACCACCATCACCAACACCAGCACCACCATCACCACCACCATCACCACCACCATCATCACCACCAGCACGACCACAATCACCACCACCATTACCACCACCATCACCGCCACCAGCACCACCACCATCACCACCACCACCATCACCACCACCACCATCACCAACACCAACACCACCATCACCACCACCAGCATCACCCCCACCACCACCATCACCCCCACCACCACCATCACCACCACCATCACCACCACCACCATCACCCCCACCACCACCAGCACCACCACCATCACTACCACCATCACCACCACCATCACCGCCACCAGCACCACCACTAACACCACCACTACATCGCCACCAGCACCACCACCGACACCACCGCCACCACCAGCACCACCACCAGCACCACCACCAACACCACCACCACCAACACCACCACCACATCGCCACCAGCGCCACCACCAGCACCACCGCCACCACTACCAGCACCACCACCACTACCAGCACCACCACCACTACCAGCATCACCACCACCACTACCAGCACCACCACCACTACCAGCATCACCACCACTACCAGCACCACCACCACTACCAGCACCACCACTACCAGCATCACCACCAGCACCACCACCAACACCACCACCAGCAACACCACGACCACCTTCACGGCCACCAGCACCACCACCAACACCACCGCCATCGCCACATCGCCACCAGCACCACCACCGCCACCACTACCAGCATCACTACCAGCACCACCACCACCGCCACCACTACCAGCACCACCATCACCAACACCAACACCACCATCACCACCAGCATCACCACCACCATCACCATCACCACCAGCACCACCACCATCACCACCACCATCAGCACCACCAGCACCACCGCCACCACTGCCAGCACCACCACCAGCACCACCACCATCAGCACCACCAGCACCACCGCCACCACTGCCAGCACCACCACCACTACCATCACCACAACCAGGAACACCACCAGCACCACCACCACTGCCAGCACCACCACTTGTTTGGTGCACTCCTACTATAATCTTTGGTCATCTGGAACATGTGTGTCTGTGTCAGATTCTTGTTCACTGTGAACATTACTGTGAGATTCTTCTTCTTCTTTAGAACCTCCCACGTATCGTCTTCCTGTTTTGGATTATACATTTTATTTGGATCCATTATAAACCTGAGAAATAACAAATTTCTGCATTTTATTCGCGGCGATCTCCGGGCATTTTCGATTTGTATTACAGAAGCAAAACAAGCTAGAAATATATATAATTGAAATCTTATTTTACACACAAAGAAAAACATTCCAAGAGATTTAATGGCCATAATATGAAATTATAGAGACTTAGCCGTTTAGTCGCGGCGACGCTGGCATTAAAAGGGCTGCTGCAACAAATGACGTTAACAATGGCAACATGTGACTCACTATATGTTGTAACTGTAGAGCTAGGAGATTAGCGGCGAGGTAAACGCACTGACCGAGGTATAATTTAAGATGTCCCTTCGGGATCTATCAGTTCGGCCGCGTCTAATGCCGGGTTAAGGATAGTATAATGAACATATTGCATTAATATTAGCTTCATTATAATTTTACTTATTACGAATTGCGTGATGTTAGACTGGCTAGTATCTCTATGTAGGCGTGGCAGATAAGAAATGACGCAAAGTGGGTTCGTCTAGGGATAAAGAATTCCAATGCTTTCTGCAAATTCAGATAGTCTATACTGACCGGCGTTGTTGATTTCGAAGCGCAGTTATGAGCATACAAATGACATCGGGTAGTAAATTTTGTGATGGGTTTCTAGGAGAGCTGCTAGACACAGAGAAAAAGTAACGAATACGCCCAAGTAGATACACATTAAGACACCAATTGTCATAATATCTACACGGCACTCTTAGTATTTCTATTTATACAAATGTTTACGTCGATCTATATTGAGCAGTCAGAAAATCAAGTTTTAATGATCATAGTTTATTTGAAGAAGGCGCAGAGAAAGTGGCGTAAATTTATCACACACTTATTCTTTTATTTCCTATTTCTTCGACTATATATTCTTCTAGTAGCGATTCTATGATACCTACAATTTCTTACTCTGAATTCTTTTGTCAAATCTAGTAGAGATCCTAAAAATTAAATCTGTACCGCTTCCAAAATTGATGTTTGTCTATTTCAATGTCCATTTCTACTTTCTGTACTACCCATAGGACGTAGAGGAAGTATTGTATTCCACCCAAAATTTTGATATCGATATTTTACCAGAAATAAATGTTATGAATCCAAAAAAGCTATTTTTAGAATGAGGTCCGTGTGTGTGTGTGTGTGTGTGTCTGTCCGTCTTCATCATCATCATCACCATCATCATCATCATCATCATCATCATCATCATCATCATCATTATTATTATTATTATTATTATTATTATTATTATTATTATTATTATTATTATTATTATTATTATTATTATTATTATTATTATTATTATTATTATTATTATTATTATTATTATTATTATTATTATTATTATTATTATTATTATTATTATTATTATTATTTTGTAAGTACGTATCAAACAATATAGGTGATATATGAAGTAGTAACCAGCTAAAAGGCGGGGATGTGGTAAGCATTGTAGAGAATTTCACCTGTTACGGAACTGTTTTTCGTGTTTGACTTCAGTAAATGGATTTTTCCCCCTTCCGTGAGGGCTTTATCTGGGGGCTCGAATCCTTGCCAACATGTATCTATTTTCATTTACTTCCGTGCCCTTTCGGTAAGACCGCATCTTCCAGCTCAGCTAGATATCGATCTTTCCCGCATTCCTCTGGGCGGGCCGATTCAACTGCCACGCCAGACCAGAATTTCAATGTCTCTCCAGTATTGTGCGGGCGGCACAAAAGGGCTCTTCCCTAAAATTTCAGCGTATTTACTTCAGCTCGCGCTTTTTTGTTACACTTTCTGCTAGTTAAAAGTTTATATTCCGAGTATAAAACACATTTCCAGCTATATCAGTAGCGGGCAAAAGTGGATTCATGTATCCATGTGATTCGTGAACCTTTCGCCGTGCAACTATGCAACACAACGGTACACGCCCCTTCCTTCGTTGGTTTTAGGAGCCCATAGGTCGCTTCGTGAGTGGTATCAGTGGAGGAATTATTTGCATCAATACCTTATTATTGTAATAAGCTGTATTGTATCTTCATCGTTTATAAAGGTGTTAAAAATAAATCCACAGGATATCAGGGGTTACAAAAGCGTGGTGTAAGAAAAAATTTATATAGGACTCTGTAATCGAGTTTTCGTTTTTACTTTCCTTACTGCGTTTAGTAAAGTTCGATGTCGAGAGTTCAGCAGAAATATATATTTTAAGGCACCCTGAATCCAGAAAAAGCTATTTTAGAAAAAGGTCCGTGTGTATGTCTGTCTATCTGTGGACAGCATAATTAAAAACGAAAAGTCGGTTAAAAACCAAAATGAATATTTCAGTTTAATGTCTTTCAAGGATGCGACCCGAAGATTTTGAAGAAAATTGATCCATCCTAAACTACCCTTTACATGAACAATTGTTTGAAGATTTTGATTTTCTTGAAAAATGTTCTAACGACTTCAATTAAAATGCCATATGCTTGGGATATTTTCATGGCAAATGAAATGTGTATGTTGAATTTTCTGGCTATAGCCCAGTAGTCGTATTTACTCTAGATAACTTTTGCATAATTGGTAAAGCGTTACAGAGAAAGCAAATCTTGATATACAAAAAGTGTAGATCTTGCTAAAATGCGCAGTTATTTATGTCCAAATAAATATTTTTGTATCGTGAACCATTTTGGAGATATGCCTTGTTATTTGTCTGAGTTTTGGAGAACTTATCTATCAAATATAACATCGTTATTCAGTGTTTTATACTTTAAACGTGCAAAGAAGACGGAATTTGAAAGCATTAAAATATTTGACTATCGCTCAAAGCCTACTGTATTCCCATATTCCCGTTGCACGTGCAAGAAAGTATTACGATCATTTTTGGAAATGTTTATCTCAACTAACACGAAGATAGAACAATAAGAATTTGTGAGAATGGTTAGTACAAGAGTAGATAAAGCCATGTAAGTACAACACATCGATTTTTTGTATAGTAACGTTTTGTCTATCTTACGGTTTACCAGTCATGTAAAGTGATATATAATTCATGTAAAAGCAATATTTCCTAATATAGATAGAAGACAGGAAAAGTATAAACCAGTTCGGAATGTTTAAAAATAGTGCCATTATATGCGAATGGGGGGCGGAATGCAAATGAAGACCTGGCACAGCGTTTGAACTGCAGTGTGCTGCCTAACCTCCCCTTCCGACCGACCGACCGACCGACCGACCGAACGACCCCTCCCACAGGATAAACACGCCAACTCAGACTCCAGAGGATACGCATGTAAATCAGTCTGAGGGCTGACACAGGGACAGTTACGTCTATCGAAAAGTTGGAGGTAGGTACGCGAGTCAGTCCACCGAGGGTTACCCACAATGCTAGCCCAGGTGAAAATCCAATCTACCACGCTGAATGATTGATTGATGCTAAAAATTCGAGAGGGAGAATAATGTAAACCTTTTCAGAGATGCGCGTAATTTCCACAGTGAGAGATGGACTTATTAAATTCGATGTCGTCGAGAACAGTTTGAAACAGGCGTATTTAAAGTAATAGAATTTTCTATTTGATTTTATTACGCCACAAATAAATGATAAATCTGGACTGAGTTATTGTTGTATAGTTAAATAACTTTAGAAACGAAAAGCAGACTTTTCCACTTTCTCTACTACGAATAGCAAGTAGGGGAAGTATTGTATTCAATCAAAAAATTCGATATCGCACCTTCTGCTGGAACATAAGTTTTCAGGCGCGCGTGTATGTATGTGTGTGCGTGTGTGTGTGTGTATGTGTGTGTGTTTGTGCGCGTGCATGCGTGTGTTTAAAAATAAACTAACGTAAATTATACATGCAATGTACTTGTGTGGTAGGCTGGGTCATGCCACAAATTGCCAAAGGAGGGAACTACATTCTTTTAAAGTCAGTAAATGGTGTTCTTCTTGTTCTCCTGAAAACTTCATGATGATATGTATTATGGCGAATCGATATCATACTTTTAAGAGTACTGAAACGTTCAGAGGTCATACCAATTGCGAGCTGAGTCCCACAAGTGACATTTTGTTCGTGTAAAGATTAGAAGCCTTCGTTAGACTATTCCATCACGGCTGGCTGCCAGAGAACTTCCAAACAATTCAGTAGCTACTGATGAGGAGCCGAGACAGTTTGATTAATGCAGGCTCTTCCCAAAACTTTCCAACTAGTAGCAGTCATCTTCCACTGACAGCCCTCCACAGTATCAATCTCCTCACCGTGGAATTTTTTACCCTTTCCAGCCAGGATTTACTCTTAGCCTACTTCCAAAGAGTAAATTGTTTTAATCGCAGTTTCCCCAATGACATTCTGGACGGCCTGAACCAGGGTTTAAAGTGCCATTAACGTACACATGAAATTTATGATTTTTTTTTTAATTTATGAGTCAGGTAAGCAACAGCGTGTGGAAGGGAAGTCATTGCATTAATTTAAACCAGTGATAGCTCTCGGTGTTTGGGACACATCCAAAGAAAAAAATATCAGACGTTTTTGTTTGTAATGCTTCTATAAAGCACATATTAGAATAAATGCAATAAGTTTCCATCCACCTGTATATGGCTAAATCACATAAAACTAGTTTTACAGTGATATTTTCATTATATTTTTAGTTGTAGGCTGTTAAATGTGACATTCTAAAAATGGGTTTGGCGCTTTAAATTTCGCTTCAGTGTACGCTTCAATATTATAACTCTTCTACAGGAAACAGCTTTCAAATTTGGCTCCTAAACTAGCACGAAGTTCAATATTTACATACCAAATATCATCCACTGATTGCTATGTTTCTGGACAGATTTATGAACCTTGTTTATGGTTGTGTAGTGCAGTAAAATGGGTAGAAATAACTTTAAATGGGTGCAGGAATATAAGTTTTGTGTAACAAATTCACAGAAGCTCTTTCTGAAGAAGAAATACCTAGATCTGATAACTCATCTAAACCTAACCTCTCTAAGATATCATCTAGTGCCAAAAATGATTAGTGAAATGACTATGTCATAAATAGTTTAGACATTGAAGGTTACAGACTTCTTTACCTTAGTGCTTTGAATTCTGTTTTACAAAGTTATTGCTGATGGGTAGAATGCAAAGCAGTAATTAGTTCATAGAGGTGCAATTATAGTCAAAAAGAGGTTGGGTGTTAAGCTGGTATGTAAATAGTAACAATTGTGAATTTGCTGAATACTTTTGGAGTTCTAAAAGAGTGAGGCACAGTGGCATATTTGATGTGAATTGTGCCACTGCAATGATTACACTGCCAACCCCAACACATTTAGTTTTAGGACAGACCATTTAGTAAATCATTAGTGTTTGGAGTTTTATAATGAATGTTGGACATCGAAAGGATTAAAAACAGTGATGTAAAGTTTAGTGAAATATGAAAGATAAGAAAGAGAAAAAGAGATGGCAGGGTGACAAAACAGGATGTAGAGAAAGAAAATGGTGCAGCAGATTATGGATATGAGAAGTTTCAGGGCTACAGCGGAGAAAACTGCCCCAGCTACACTAAGTTCCCCACTAATTACATCTTCATGTATAAAATGTACCTTTCCTCAGCAACCAATAGATAAAATTGTATACTTTTTGTGGCTGCTATTAAATATATGATTTTGAAACTAAACCAAAACCTTTACCCATTCTGCTAAATACTGCATATAAAAGAATTCAAAACTTCGAAACTCAATGAAAAAAAATTTAAAAATCTGATGTGTTACTCTCACATAAATTTCCCTACTTTTGTACTAACCGTTCTTACAAACTCTTATTCCTATATATTCTTCATATCAGATGAGATAAACATTTGCAGAAATTATCTTATTGTTTTTTTCCTTTTAAGTACAAGAAGAACATGGGAATACAGTAGGCTTTGTCAAATCCTTTAAAGCTTTCAAGTTCCGTTCTCTTGCATGTTTAACATATAAAAATAGTGTTCCATTTCACAAAAGTTGTAAGTTTTTCGAAACTCATACGGATAACATTAAATATTTCCGAAATTGTTCACCTTACAAGAAAATTTATTCAGACATAAATTGTGTGTTTTAGCAAGATCAACATTTCTTGTATAGTAAGATTTGGTTTATCTCTTACGGTTTACCAGTTATTCAAAAAGAGTAAATAGGATTTCATGGGCTATAGCCAGAAAATCCAAAATATCCATTTCATTTTTCATACAAATGTCACGTAAAGGGTAGTTTAGGATAGGGCTATTTTCTTCAAATTCTTCGTGTCGCATCTTTGAAAGACAATAAACTTAAATACCAACTTTGGTTTTTAACCGACTTTTTATTTTTGAGTTATGTCGTCTACAGACTGACAGATACACTAACACACACACTCACACACACACACACACACACACACACACACACACACACACACACACACACACTGACCTTTTTTTAAAAATGAAATCTCGACATCTAATTTTTGGGTGAATACAATACTTCCTCTACTTACCAGTAGAGAAAGTAAAAATAACTAAAGCACAAGTTGTTGCAAATATAGGTCTAGGCTTTTAAGCATGCACGCGAGAGAGTTCACATAAATGTTGCTGTTATTGTGAGTTTTTATTCCACATTAAATCACTTTTATCTTTTTTTGTTTCTTTATTATTAATGGATGAGCCGTCTTCTGCAACGTTAGATAGTTATTATTATAAACACAGCAAATTTCAATCAAATGGATTATCTACCCAGACATATGATTTTTTTTTTCTGTCAATGGAGGAGAAATATATTTTGCTGGTTAGTGCCACCTTAAACTAGAAAGTAAAACAGTTTAGCAAAACACAGTTCTCTTTTACTGAAGTTAACACAGTTTACAGACTTTCGTGATGTTTGAAGTTACAACTGTTTTTTTCTCGTAAACTTTGCTCGCTCCTTTCTGTCTTTCTTCAGTTTATGTGTCTCTCAAACAGACGACTTGATACAATCACTCAATTCTCATTAACTGCTTTGCTATCTTCCTTTGTTTTTTCGAGTGCACCTTTGTATTATTATTGTTGTTGCTATTATTATTATTATTATTATTATTATTATTATTATTATTATTATTATTATTATTATTATTATTATTATTACTATTACTATTACTAGTATTAGTATTATTACTTTTATTATTATTACTTTTATTATTATTATTATTATTATTATTATTATTATTATTATTATTATTATTATTATTATTATTATTATTATTATTATTATTATTATTATTATTATTATTATTATTATTATTATTATTATTATTATTATTATTATTATTATTATTATTATTATTATTATTATTATTATTATTACGACTTTCCAATGGCTAAATGACCGTTGTTGACCTTCCAGCGTAAGAGAGTTAGTGACTATTTAAATAACCTGAGTAGGGGACGTGAACCGCCTCCGTAGCGAAGTTGGTAGCGCCCTCTGGCGCGGAAGACCTGGGTTCGATCCCCGGTACCAGCATGGGAATTTTATCCCCTCTGGGAGGTCTGGCACGGAGTGCACTCAGCCTCGTTAGGTCACGGGTGGACCAATTGAAGGAGAAGTAGCGGCCCCAGGTCTAGAAGACCGCATAACTGGCCGGGACGGCTCGGGGCGCTGACCACGTCCCACCCTCCAGTACTGCACCTCACCAACGACGCCTGGAGTGGGCAGGGGTGGGGGAAGCAGCGGCTGTGCGGTAGGCCTAGGCCCTTCGTGGGCTGTCGCGCCGGGGTTTAGTCTAGTTAGAGTAGGGGGCGTGGTATAGGTAGACGTTTTTCTACCATTTCTCTCTCTCTCTTTTTTTTTTTTTTTTTTTTTCGAAAATCTTGGCCAACTTTGCACATTAGAGATATAAATGCAGATATTTGTATTGGACAATATAACGAACATTTCATTTGTGAATTTATAATTTTAGTATGTTTCGAAGTTATTTACCAGGTCCAGTAGGCATGACACACACAAGCCATACGCCACTCTAAAGCCATCTGCCCGTCAGACAGATTGAGGTATAGTTGCCCTGCACTGCTCCCTCTGCACTCATGACGAACCAAGACGGTGTGGTACAGGAACGAGACCTTGAAGGCTAACTGTCCGCCACACACTAATGTATGAGGTATCTTCTAAGAGATCCGTCGCGGCATGTTTACACGAAGTAAATTACATCGAGAGAAAAAAGGAATAGTTATTGGAGATAATGCAACAAACTCTTGGGTTTCACAGTTAAGGGTTGAGGTAGTATTTCTCAGTAAGCCTCCTACAGCAATTTATTTCATTATATGTCCTCTGTAACTAGAATGTCTAATATAGGAAGCCTAGGCAGCCTCCTGTAATAATTTGTTATATGGTTGGTCTATGTTGACTTTCCTTTTTCTTCCGTACCGCGCCCGGAATAGATAGAATTTAAAAAGATTCTACACACTCACCGATTGCAGCTAGGCCGGGGAATACAATAGCATAATATTACAACACCAAAGAGTTATAGTAAGAAATATTAATTGCTACAGGGTAATTATAATACTGATTTCCAAGTCAGATCAAGAAGCTTTCTGTATCTCAACGGGCATTTCATTAGTCCTTGGAGTGTTTATAAGTATCATGGGAGTTTGTTGCTAGTGTTCTAATGAAATTAACAAAGAGCTGACATCGTTGCTGTATATTTATTGTTGGGGGGTGGGGGGGGGGCGAAAGATGTATTACTTGTCTGGCCAAAGTGAGTTACGCCTACTTCAATCATTGGAAAAGGGAGGTACCGTTTGACGTTTCAAAATTAACTGGAAATTCCGAGCTCCTATATCAACAATATTCTGTACAGGCAATATACATTTGTCCGCTAAACAACTCGCAGAAGCTTTTACTTCAACATAACCAACGAAGCAAGCGATACGAGAAGTCATAAGTTGAAAAGAAATTGTTGCAAAACGCGTTGTCGAAGCGCGTATCATGAGTTTCCTTTTACCGTTATTAAGAAGTCTCGTGCCTTTTATTTTCACGAGCATCGCCATCCGCTACTAAAGTTTGAGTTTTAAAAAGTGTGCCTTACTGCTAATATTTCCTACATGTTGTCATAATGCATAAACATTAGTTGCTCTACGATTTTACTCTGTAGACTAAGGTTCCATCAATAAAAAATCTGATGTGTTGCACTCACATGATTTTCTCAACTCTTGTAGTATTACAACAAACTTATTCTTCTATCCTTTTGCTGTTAATTGCGATAAACATTTGTAGAAATTATTTTATTGCTTGTTTTCTTGTCTGTGTAACGGAAATATTGGAATACAGTAGGCTTTGAGCGATAGTCAAATGTTTTAAAGCTTTCAAATTACGTTCTCTTTGCAGGGTAACATAAGAAATTACATTTGACAGAAGTATAAGTTCTGCAAAACTTACACAAATAACGAGGAATATCTTCAAAATGGTTTACTGTACAAAAACATTCATTCAGATATAAATTGTGTGCCTTATCAAGATCTACATTTTTTCTATGGGAAAATTTAGTGTCTTTTATGGTTTACCAGTTCTGCAAAAGTCATCCAGAGTAAATAGGACCTCATGGGCTACACTCACAAAATTCGAGATATACATTTCATTTGTCATAAAAATATCTCAAACATATGGCATTTTAATCAAAATCGTTTGAGCCATTTTGAAGAAAATAAAAAATTTCGAAAAATGTTCCGTGTAAAGGGTAGTTTTGGGTGGAGAAATTTTCTTCAAAATCTTCATGTCGCATCCTTAAAATACATTAAACTTCAATAACAAGTTTGGTTTTCAACCGGCTTTTCGTTTTTGAATCATGCTGTTTACAGACTGACAGACACACAGACACACACATAGACCTTTTTTTTTAAAAAAAATCGTTTCTTGGATTCAGGGGGCCTCAAACTTATATTTCTGGTGAAATCTCGACATCGAAGTTTTGGGTGGAGTGCAATACTTCATCTATTTTACTATACGTAGTGGAGAAGGTAAATATAAAATTGGTCGAATGTTTGACTGCCAATAAGTCGTCACTTCCTTCTCGTTTACTTCTGTAAGTAGCATAGCGGGGTAGGGCTTTAAATACAAAATTATATTAAATGATACTGGTCGGCAGCAGTTTTTACCCTAATGAAAACCCTACCCTTAATTCAAAACTGGTAATCAAATATCTCCGTTACCCACATTTTAAAAGAGCTAAGGGTATCATTATCCCAAAAATATCGATTTTATGATTAAAAACCCCCGCGTTACGGATTTCAAGATTTTAAAACTAATTTTCACGTGGTTTGGTGATTATATGTTCATAAAAGAACACTACAATGTATCTTTTTTGTTTCTTAGTAAAGTTATTTTCACATATGAAGTCATACGAACGTGACAATGTGCGACCACGGAGAGCTGCATCGAGTTGCAGGTACTTGACCTAGCGGGAGTGTGGTGAAGTGGAAACTAACATGCTCCCCTTCCTTGCATTCTTATTTACAATAGTCTGAAATAACATTTTGAAACAGTGTTAATTCAGAAATTAACGTGTGTATATAGAGTGGAAGGTCAGACATGTTGACAAGAGAAACTACCCATCTAAATACTGTTGGAAAACCTTGAAAGAAAATCACCCCTCCCCTTATTACTTGCAGTAGCTGATAAAAGACTCACGTGGCCAAAACGGTGTTCTAAGTGGTTGGCTCAGCCTGGACTTTCACCTGTCGTAGATGTGAACGCATGCATAAAAGTGGAACTCACATTAGTAGACAAAACATTCGGCTCTTCAGTACTACTGCGACTGTGCAGATAATGTATTCAATAATCTTCACTTGTTTCCTTTACCTTTCACGATAGCTGAATTTGTCATTGGGCTTGCTTATTCGTCACATTTGGATCCACCATCATACAAAATCTACACACTCATATCTCCAACACCTGTATGTTCTTGGATTTAGTTGAAGCTAATGTTAGTATTAATGTTTTCTTTTGATTGCTTTGAAGTTTTTTCCACACACTCCAAACATAAAAGATATAGTGTACACAAAATTTCAATGTTCAGTGTGAAACCATGTTTAAATTATTAATATATTTATTAATAATAAATCACTTTTTAGATGCTTGGACCCTACAGTTTATTGCATCTCTTAATTTTTTAATTTGAGTTCAGTATATAAGATAGAAGGAAGAAATAAAATTGTCATCGTGATTGCTTAGATTTAAAGGAAAAAAATATTTTGTATACAGTTTATTAATATTTTCAGTATTTTCAGTATAATTTATGAAAATATTTAATTTCAGCTCAATTATTTAATGTTTATTAACTAGTGCATGATAAATTTCAATACTTTAATCTCTGAAGCTCTCTTGAAAATTTCAAGCTAGTAAGTTATAAAGTAGAGCCCAAGGAGTATTTCTAATAGAAAAAATACCGAAAAAAGGAATTAAGGAAATGGATGTTAAAGTTTCACAATATATTACTATACTTTAAGTAATGAGCTTAAGCACTAAGGGTATTATTCCTTATATTATTGTAATATTTATCTCTTAACTGAGGGTAGCACGCATTCTAAAGTTGTTGTTAGGCTACTCAAGTGTATCAACACTATTTCTAAGCCAAAACAAGGCCACAGTGACAGCAGAACCTAAGAGTAGGTACAATGTAACAGTGGTAGTAAAGCATAAGGGTAATATAGCAAGTTGTAGACAAATTGGTCTCCAATTATTGTTCTGCAATGGATTAGTCTATACAGTTATTTTGCATTTATTCTGTTTACTATAAACGTTTCTGAAATTTGTGTTGTAAAACTTTGGAAATAAATTAAGTTTGTTAACTGTGTCCTGAGTAAGGAAGCTAGTTGTCAGGATAAACGCATAAAATTTTCAATTTTAATTTGAAAAGACTCCTCTGAACCCATCAACCTACACGGAAGTATACAATAAAACAGTTTTTACAACTATTTATCTTAATCAACGGAAGCAGTCATATTTTTGGTGTAAGGGCAGCTTTTACTACATAAGGCACCACAGGCGGTGACACTGATGACACATGGAATGAAGATGGAGCACCGATGAAATGAGATGGCGGAGAAAACCCTCGCCAGCACCGCTTGTCCACGTGAAGTAGAGAGAAAAACACTTCACAGGGTCCGCCAAAGGTCAGAAATGCTGGGAGGTATGACAACATCCTCCATACAGTCGAGACTTAGCGCCATGCGGCTACCATATGGTCCGTAAGATGAAAAGCGATATTGGTGGACGATTCCGACACAATGATGAGGTAAAAGCAGCTGTATGCAGTTGGTTACACAGCACTGGAGGTGATCTCTACACATCCGGAATCGAAAAGTTGGTTGCCCGATCCGATAAATGTTTACAATCTCTTGGGAATTACGTGGAAAAGAGAACTTACATTGTATGTTTCCATAGCCGTGTTGCCTATGTGTATGTGGTTTAATAAATGGCAATAACTTGGAAGTGTAACTTACTTTTTGATGCGCCCTCTTACCTTTAGGGAAATGCATAATAAAATAATTGCTAGAAAGGTTTATCCTGATTAATATGAAACAGAAGAAAGCGTTTTCAAGAATATTTTGTACAAAAGAAAGTCATATGTGTGTACACATCATTTGTGGTTTCTTTTTCTTTTCTTGTCCCTGTGGGTGGTGATCAAACTCTGGAAATGAAAGCATCTGCTACAGAATGTTATACTATCTATAGACAGATTCTACGAAATACCAAATCTGTTCACTCACTGAGATACCCAGCGAGGTTGATTCACAGTTACTATTTCTCTCGTTATTTAGTTGTAAATGTCTCTTTGAAAGCAATTACCTCTTAGCAATCTGGTAATGCATTGTTTGACATTCCTGTTTAAAATTCCGCAAATGTGATTTGTATACGAATACGGTCTGTCTGTTTGCAGGAAATGACTGAGCTAATGCGTGCAAATCGTACTGTTAATTCCAATAAATTGTGAATTATGTTTGTTTCAGCTCCGCATGTTCAATATTTAATCATGTCACTAGCACAACTGTTGAAGGAAGATAAATGTTTTGTAAAGCATGATTGAGTTGAGCCAATATTGACACAAAGTAATCCAATAGCAATGTTGGTGTAGTGCTTTGAACTTAGGTTATAAAATCAACCTCTGATATGCACACATGTGCAGTAGTAGCTATTTAAGTCTCATTTCACTTTTCTCATTATTTATCTCATTTCATTACAGAGAGTTTTGAAATAATATTACACTAGGTGATCATGTAAACACATTCTGTCCTTGCATAAACAAGGGATTTGAACGCACATTGAATATATTGGATTCTCTATATAATTTCTACCTATACTTATTATGGGTTCTCTGCAGTTACAAACTCTAGACAATGTCATGCTAGCAGGCCACATGACTTTTACAAAAAATCTAATGTGTTGTACTCACATAACTTTCTCTACTCTTGTACTAACCATTCTTACAAACTCTTATTCCTATATCTTCTTCGTGTTAGTTGAGATAAACACTTGTACAAATTATCTTATTGCTTATTTCCTTGTAGGTGTAAGAGGAATGTTAGAACACGGTAAGCTTTGAGTGAAAATCAAATGTTTTAAAGATTTGAGATTATGTTCTCTTTGCACACTTAACATATAAGAAAATGAACGACGATAATCCATTTCACGAAAGTTTTTAAGTTTTCCGTAACTCACACACATAACAAGGAATATCTCTGAAATGGCTCACCTTACAAGAAAATTTATTTAGACATAAATTGTGTATTTTAGCAAGATCTACACTTTTTGTGTACTATGGCTTGGTCTATCTCTAACGGTTTACCAGTTATGCAAAACTCGTCCGGAGTAAATACTACAGGGGCTATAGCCAGAAAATTAAAGATATACATTTCATTTGTCATAAAATATCTCAAATATATGACATTTTAATCAAAATCGTTAGAGCCATTTTCGAAAAATGTTCCATGTAAAGGGTAGTGTAGGTTGGGGATATTTTCTTCAAAATCTTCGTGTTGCATCCTTGAAAGACATTAAACTAAAATACCAACTTTGGTTTTTAAGTTTAATGTCTCTCAAGAATGCAACACGGATATTTTAAAGAAATTTGCTCCATAATAAACTACCCCTTATATGGAAAATGTTTCAAACATTTTGATTTCTTGAACATGACTCCAATGGTTGTGATTAAAACGAAATATGTTTAAAAAGCCTTTTATGATAACTAAAATGTATATTTTGAATTTTCTATGTAGTCGAGATTTTACAAGAAATATGTGTTTTGAGACCCCTGAATAAAAAAAGCATGTTTAGAAAAACGTCCGTGTGTACTTCTCTGTGTCTGTCAGACTGTGGACAGCATAACTCCTAAACGAGAAGTCGGTTAAAAACCAAAATTGCTGTCTAAGTTTAATCTCTTTCAGGATGCGACACGAAGATTTTGAAGAAAGTAGCCCCACCCTAGTTACCTTTTACATGGAAACTTTATCGAAAATGTTGATATAGTTAAACATGATCACATAATGTAAACAACGTGATCGATGTGAGGTAACGCCCTATAGATACCCAACACATCTAACATACAGTAACATGGATAGGTTCTTAACTACCAATTCTACTACGAAAGCCACCGAACTTTACACTTACCTATGCTAGTCTACGGTAGCCTACAGTAGTTTTACAACTCTAGTCAGACTTCAATTCAAACCAATAATAAACTGGCTCACCCAGGGCTAGTGTAAACACAGCTGGTAAGAAGTTTCTACCAACATAAAAGAAAAAAATCACTATCGAGAACCGTTTACATCGGTAGCTTTTCTTGTAGCTAATAGCTGTTACAAAAGCTGAACTTGAGGGAGATGTCGGCGTTGCAGCTATAATATGGTTACTATATCCCAATCCTTCGAGAAGGAGATATAAACTGAACAGCTGTAATCATGCGGTAGCAGTGCACCGAATTTAACAGTTAAAGACAGGAATCTCAACACGGATATCGTTCTAGGCGTTCCATGACAGACTATTATTGCTGCTTCCTATAGCAGACAGAATTTTCCAAAGCGCAATCAGCGGTCACACCATTTCGGTAGGCTATACTTCATACAGGCATCCAAATGTTCAAGTCCTTTGTGACGGAATGAAATGAAAATGGGAAGGTAGCGTTAGAATACATTCGAGTGTGTTGAAATGTGAATAATAAAAGAAACGGTGATTTATAAGACAATAAATGTTAAAATATTTTTGTCTACCGTAGGATTCCTTTGTTTTTTTAGAGGGGTCTTGGTCAGAGAATACATTGACGTGTAATTTGAAAAATCTGATGTATTGCACCACATTATTTTCTCTACTTTTTTCACTACCTATTCTTACAAACTCTTATTCCTCTTTGGATTCTCGGGTGATCAGCCGTGTCAGATGTATAAAACTCAAGCTTTCCACCATTTGATTCGCCATGGTCATCAGGAACAAATGCCAGGTTAAAAATATACTGGTATATATTATGGGCGGTGCCAGGTAGGTCTTGGGCAATGAGAGGGCAGAGACCAGATTTAAATATTATATCCTATTCCTCTTCTTCATGCTCGTCGAGATAAACATTTCCAGAAATTATCTTATTGCTTTTTCTCTTGAAGGCGCAAGGCCAATAAGGAAATACAGTAGGCCTTGACCAATGGTCATATCTTTTGAAGCTGTTCGCTATGTAAAGGCTTTGAAACTCCGTTCTCTTTGCGCGGTCAAGAGATGAAAAAGTGAACAACGGCCTTTCATTTGGGCACAGCATAAGTATTGAAAACTCACACAAATGAGCAGGAATATCTCCGAAATGGTGCACATCATAAAAAATGCATTTTGCTGAAGGACTTCGCACCATACTATTTGAAGATACTCAACTTAAATAGTAAGTTTGCTACTAATTTTCGCTTTTTAGTTATGTTGTTTGCAGACGGACATACGGACACCACGCACACAGGCAGCAATTTTTTAATGTTTTCTTTTATTTTCTTTAGATCAGGAGGTCCCAAAACATGCATTTCCGGTAAAATTTCGCTATTGAATTCTTGGGTAGAATGCAATACTTCTCCTAAAATGCTAAAAGCCCTTACAATACGTTAGTAGAGAAATTTAAAAAATTACTAAAGAAAAACTAAAGTCCAGTTAAACGAATTCATAATTTAATAAATGGGAGTTCTAGCTATACATTGTATGTCTAATCTAATATCTTTAAAAGAGCAATATATTTCGCGTGCCTCCAAAACGGCTCAAACGATTTGGATCAAATTATATATGAAGACAGGGTTTCACTTTTTAAGTTTATCTATATACCTGTCTTTCCTGAAAAAATATGATTTTATTCCCTTTTCTACACAGCACTTCTTGTATACTTGTACCTCGGAAATGGCTCTAACGATCTGGATGAAATTTTGTATTCAGATAAGCTCTTGCTTTTTAATTTGTTTATATAGATGTCTGTCTTATTATATTCACACTGTTTACTCTAGTCTTTTTTAGGTAACACATTCACATCTCTTTCTGTACTCAGTCTTCTACGAAAAATTTTCGTAAAAAAATGCGCTTTTACACAATAGAAGCTTTTTATTCCCACTTCTAAAATGTCATACAATTTTCTGTAGGCTTAAAATAGGAAAGCTGTTACATTCACACCGTTTTCTCTGCTCACTTTTAGGTAACACATTCACATCTCTTTCTCTAATCACTCTTGTACAAACAATTCATAGTATCTATATATACAAACTGGATGTTGGTATATATGTACGAACTGTTAATCCCGAAAACCGACGAAAAGCTCAAAATAGGTTAATGTCTATGAGGGAGGCCTATACCCAGTAGTGGATGTCTTACGGTGATGCTGATGAAATATTTATATGTATCTCTATATCCCTTGCATCTGGGAAACAGCTCTAACGACTGCGATGCAGATCTATACTTAGTTGACGTTTTGCTTGTCAAGTTTATTTAAATAATTGTCATGTCCAAAAAATGATTTCACAAAATAACTAAAACAATAAAAGAAATGATAAACTCGCCCAGGTAGGTACTTTTTAGTTGACAGTTTCTGTAGATATTTACATAACAGCTGGCATATTTAAATCTTTCATGCTGCGTTGAAACGACCGGAAGCTCAGTATTTATTTGTAGCTGTGTGAAGAGGACAAGCTCATGCCTATGACGTATATTGTCAAAACCAGCATTCTGATGGGCTTAATAGGTTATGTTGGTGACAGTATCGAAAGCAAAAAATGTGACTGTAACTCTTACTCAGAGTTGTTCGGCCAACATATATTGTTTTTATTGACAGAGGAAGGGCGCAGTACCTGCGGTTTAATATTGTCATATCCCCCAATGTATGACAGAAATCGTTCCTAAAATATAAAAGTGACGACTCAGTTCTAACTGTTGGCTGAACTGTATGGATGCAATTATTGTATTTTCTCGATACATCACTAGCGTCTTCAGCGAGATAGAGAAGATGCGTAAAAATAAAATACAAGCACTTTTACAGAATGCCTGCGAAGGGTTTCATACATTTTAGTGTGTAACGCCCTCTTTCATTACATGCAGAATTGCAGCCGGTGATACTGATGAGCATAGAATGAACATGGCGCACCGGTAGAGCCAAGAGCAAAAGCAGGGTGGATATGCACGGTACCTATCCGTTTAGTACGGATTTACCTGTGAGATATGAAAGGCTTTCATACTTGGGATATTTTATATAACTGTAAAATCTGTTAGCCCGATTTTGCGGTAACGATGTTGATGAAAAGAAAAACAGTATACAATTGAAAACTTTATATTTTGTCACACGGGGTACTGCAATGTTAGCCCAACTCACAGAAGAGAGTTTGAACCTTCTTCAACATGTGGCAGCACATAACTAATTTTTTGTTGCAATTTTTGTGGTTACCCCGTTTTTACAAGCACCCATTCAATTCCATTGGATACAAAACGTTTGGTCAAAAAAGTTACCAGTGTGGACCGTTTTCTAAAAATGCTCTTTTTATGTTTGTTCAGGGGGCCTCAAAACATATATTTCCGGTGAAATCTCGAAATGGAATTTTTGCGTGTAGTACAGTACTTCCCCTATATCTTACAAAAGCGAACCGGGTTGGAACCCAGGCAACCGTATATGGGATTCATCGTGAACTAAGCAGCGCTGAGGCGGGTTTCCTCCGAGTTCTTCGGTTTCCCCCGCCATCTCATTCCACCGTTGCTCCATCTTCATTCCATGTATCATGAGGGTCACCGCCTGCGGTGCCGTAGTAGTAAAAGCGGGCTTTAAACACTACAGAAAATAATATACGTAGTAGAGAAAGTAAGATGTAAAAAACTTATATATTTCTATTTTCTTGACATCCGCAATAATCCATTATAACCGCAGCTGTCATAGAAAGAGCATTTCACTATATTGTATTAATAATTTCTGTTATGACAAAAATAGCATTCTTAGTGCAATATTATGTAAATGTATTGATGTAAGAAATATTGTACTGAAGTGTCATAAAAGCGCTACATAAAGGATGCGGATCTACTGTTTGTGGAAAAAAAAAAAAAAAAAAGAATAGTACATTGTCCTAACCATTCTTACAAACCCTTATTCCTATGTATTTGTAGTGTTAGTTGAGATAAACATTTGAACAAATTGTCTTATTGCTTATTTCCTAGGACTATATTAGAATGCAGTAGGCTTTGAGCGATAGTCAAATCTTTTAAAGCTTTGAGATCCCGTTCACTTTGCACGATGTTCCATTTCGCGAAAGTTTTGTTTTCCGAAACTGACACGAATAACAAGGAATATCTCCAAAATGGTTCACACAAAAATGTATTGGTATATAAATTGTGTGTTTTAGCAATATCTATATTTTTGTAAAGTAAGATTTTGTCTATCGCTTACGGTTTACGAGTTATTCAAAAGTTATCCAGAGTAAACATGACTACATATTCTATAGGTAGAAAATTCAAAATATACACTTCATTTGTCATACAAAATAACTTAAACATATGGAATTTTAATCAATACGTTAGAGCCATTTTCAAGAAAATCAAATAGTAGAGAAAGTAAAAATGTAGATCTCGTTAAAACGTACAGCTTTTGTCTAAATGTATTTTTATGTGGTGGTTAATATTCAACTCAGTTGAGTAGTTAAGTAGCCTTTGAGGTAGCTGTAACGTAAGCAGAAACAGTAAGCAATATGGTAAGTGCTGGAGTGTTATCTGATGCTATGCTTCCCAGCTTACTGCAGACCATAAGCTGAAATTACATGAGTGCGTACTTGTGCACACAGCTCCAGATTAATACGTACGTAGCCTTTTGGAAAGGATTTGCACTGCACCCTCATGCACTCTGTAGATAACACCTGCATAGGCATTTACACTATTTACTTATGTATAAAGTTCTTCCCATTTATCAGTTTTCTAATTTATGTATGTTAAGTGGGGAACTATTGTATTCTACCCAAAAGTCATTTCCATACCCCCTCGTGCATTGCCTCCAAGATGGATGTCTGTCTTGTGAATTAAAACTAAATACATGAGCAGAACCATTTGAAGTCACATAGCAATTTTATCTATGAAATTTGGTGAAACTTTTTGAAACTCTTTTTACTTTTTATGCTTATAGTTTTTACTTTAACGGTACACTTTGGTTTTCTCAATATCAGCCATTTTTAAAGCTCCAGGAGTGTATTTAAATATCCTAGTGCGAGTGAGTGTTCCTCGCTAAACTTCGACGCTACAGCTCTGAAATGCTTTTTTCGTTTTCATTGGCTGTGATTTTGTTCTTTGTAGGGAATTTTGCTTCAGAGAGGTTGTGAGTTGACTGTGCTGAAATGAGTTCAATATATCAAGCTGAAATGCCGTGAATCTGACACATGTTTTGCTTCCAAACAGAGAAATGCCGTCAGTGTTCTGTAATTCTGTAGTCTTGCCAGGTTATTTCAGTGTTCCAGTTATATATCAGACATTGTTTAGGTAGGTTTTAACTTATTCATTTAACTATAGTAAAACCATAACAAGCAGATAGTTTATGAATTGTGTATATAAATTAGGAAGGCGAAAGGAAAGATTTCATATTAAGAAACAACCAATCAAACTTAAAATTGTCAAAAACTGCTACTGAGGTCAAGAAGAATGCAACAGAGAGTCTCATATATGGTGCTGGGAAATTTTAAAGGTCTTATGGGATCAGGTGAGGCAAGTGTAAAATATATCAGTTAGAAAAATATTCTATTATTGTATTATCAAGGATCTGTTGTTACATTATAAATTATAACAAGCAGCAACGCCAAAGAGTTGTTGAGTAATAATTTAGTACTTTCTTTAAACTCAGCTATATTTTATGTTGACACCGATATATTTCTGATTATTGATGTTATCTGAAATGTCTAATCTCATAGTTTGTGAGCCTCTGATGTTTGCGGTTCTACACATAGCTGGAAATGCTTGGTTGAGTATACCTGCTGTATTTACTGTGCTCAGAGTCAAAGCTCGTTGAACTTATCCTTATTAATTAATCTGTTTTACAACAGAAACGAAACTGGAAAGCTGCAGTTCAGAGATTTGCCGATTTTCACTTTCTCTGCTCCCTATAGTACAGTATGTTATTGCGACTATTCCAGTCATGGCGGATTATCACCTTTTGGTCATGGTATTATCGCTTTGGTCATGCGCCTCCGCGTTTCCCTGGATTAAACGTTAAAACTGTTGTTGCTGTTCTCGCAACGTGCTGTATTTGTTGTGTACAAGAAGACCTCAATGACGTCATCACCGCCACAAAATAGTGTTTTCTAATATGCCTGTAAGAAAACCTTAAGATGACACTACTGTGGCTTCATTAGTCACACTAACGGATTTTTCGTTCCTGCATCCACAAAAGTTTTCACCTTTTTTCGTAAACATCTTTTGACTTTTCTAGAATTAATAAAGCCTCAGCACCCTCGGCTGTGTTCAAAATAGCAAGCGGAATATAGTATATAATTTCAATAGTTTTATCATAACCTTCCATTTTTCTTTATCAGTATTGAAACAAATGAAACATACGCTTAGCAACCATATTACGTCATACATCTCTGACCTATGATACATTATAATTGTTACTTTCTCTACTGCGTAAAGTAGAGGAAGTATTGTACTGCACCCAAAAATTCGGTGTCGACATCTCATCGGAAATATGTGTTTTGAGACCTCCTGAACCCAAAAAAGTCATTTTTAGAAGCAGGTTCATGTGTGTGTTTGTTCGTCAGTCTGTGGACAGTATAACTCAAAAACGAAAAGTCGGTTAAAAACCAAAGTTAGTATTTAAGTTGAATGTCTTTTAAGGACGCGACACGAAGATCTTGAAGAAAATTATTCCACCCTAAGCTACCCTTTACATGGAAAATTTTTCGAAAGCTTTGATTGTCTTTAAATGGCTTTAACGAATTTGATTACAGCTTCCAACAGTCGACTTAAACCTAGAGTTCCGAGTGGTCCAGTAATGCAAGACTTAAAAGTGCCACCTCTCAGGGGCTCACTGTACAATTATACGAGTAATGGTACATTCCCTTTCTCTACTCCGAAACGTCATCACTTTCTCCTGATAGAGCTAAATGAATGAAAGGCCGCACCCTGGAACTGCATTAACACGCGGTTGTACATGAATTTCAATGCGCGCAATATAATCCTTTAATAAAAACGAAATATAAGTAAATTATTTTAAATGTATCCGAAAATTAACAGGACTTAATGGAATTTTAATCAGCTTTTTACGATTGCACAATCGCGCCTGATTTCCGCAGCATTGTATGGGAAGCATGTTCTGGAACCCATCACAGTCGCTGCTAATGCGATAACAAAATCATGTCACATGCGCAGCGAAATGATTGAAATGCATAAGCATGTTCCATTTTGTCCTCTTGTGGAAAACTGCTGGTGTAAATTGTTAACAGTACATATCAACCTTATTGTTCGCCCTTTTTATTTCATTCCATAGACTGCAATTCTGCCTACATTGATTCCTGATTATGTGCAGAAATGTTCGGGACTGAGTTACGTGTTACATTCCTAGCATTAGCTGTCGTGTTATGTAACACTTGTTAAACAACAATTTGGTACGTATCTTTTACATACTTCTAATCGCAGTTTTATGATGGAATACCTAACTACAAGATGAATGGACCATTAAGACCAGAACTATAATTTTTCAGGCATTTTGGAGTGTTAAACTACCACCTATCTACCAAAATTCAATAGAGCATACGAGAATTACAGATAGAGAGTGTTTAAAAAAAGTATTTGATATTGCAACAAGGGTTTAGTTGGGTACACCTAGAATAAATATTCCAATAAATGTATTTCCGAAAAAAAAACACCTGTTATGATATGACTGTTGAGTACTTACATCCAACACTGAATTCATCTAATATATGGATTGGTCAAAAACGTCCAGTATCATGGCCTCCCAATTTGCTGGACCTCAATGCATTGGATTTTGGGCTATGGGGATGTTTAGGGGCATTACTGTCGACAATCTGCTTACGTTACAAGTGCGTGTGATCAATGCATGTGTCCAAATCCGAGAGCAGTGGGTATGAGTTCTGGATTCTTTGAGAAGAAGGGTTGAGGCATGTGCAATAATGCATAGTAACCACATGGAGCATCTCCTGTAGTGGTGTTGTTGCTGTATTGTAATATCTCCTTGCAACAAAATGAACTTCTGGTTCTTGCAATTGCTACTGTATCGATAGTGTGCTCAAAGAAGCTTTTAGAGCGGATATGATTAATTTTCAATTTTAACATAGACACTGGAAACAGCAGAAAGGTATATAATTATTAGAAAGCCGTTTATTTTATCGGGACATGAGCTAAGCAATCATTACAATCAATATATGCGTACCGAGACGGGAATAAAGAATCTACTCAATGCTAATAAATGTTATATCAATAATATATAGCAAAAACTGTAAGGAAATATTAATAAAAGAAAACAAATGTAAATAGCGGAAGGAATAAAAATACGATTTTAAAAAGGACTGAAATGCAGTGCCTCATTTTGACTCCTGGCAGGTGTTTTGCTGCTGGATGAGTTGAGTATTGACGAACACTGAACTCAAGCGCATAGCATGTCAACAATTCAAGTGCATAAAGCATAAAATAACAATTTACCTTTGTCAGAGAAGGTATTCGAAGTGTTGTCCTAGTGGTACCACGCGTCTCACGCACCTTTTAAGGGCAGGTTGTTACCTGATTAGAGTCAAAAATTTCAATTTTGTATTTTTTTGCTGATTTTGCAAGTTTAACCCCTATTTTATCATAATCTAGTCTTTAACCTTCAAAAACTTGCCAGAAGGATCTTCAAAATAAATTTAACTGTCCAAGGACGGATATGAATAAAAAATTATATATTCATTACTTTTTAAGAAAATATAGAAACATTATCTATGTAATATAAAAAAGTCAGTACGTTTAGAAAAGCATTGCTTATATGTGTACAAAATTTCATACTTCTAGAGTGAATAGTTTTTCTGAAATGTGAAGTTAAACTTCTTAAAATTAACGTTGCAAGCATAGAGCTTAAAACCTCCCTTTAAGAAAATTACCGTTAACACACGCATTAGTTCTTTAATTGGCCGCCTCTGTAGCGCAGTTGGTAGCGCTTGCCTCTGGCGCGGAGGACCCGGTTTCGATCCCCAGTACCAGCATGGGGACTTTATCCCCTCTGAGAGGTCTGGCACGGGGTGTACTTAGCCTCGTTAGGTCCCAGGGGGACCAACTGAGAATCTACTTGATAGAGAAGTAGCGGCCGCAGGTCGAGTAGGCTCTAAAACTGGCCGGGAGGACTCGGGGCGCTGACCACGTCCCACCCTCCATTACGCCTATAGTGGGCAGTGGTGGAGGACGCAGCGGCAAGCCTTGGCCCTTAATGGGCTGTTGCACTAGGGGTTGTAGTTCTTCTTCTGAAATTGCAATAATTTCTTTTCTGATATTGTTTTTCAGTTCTTCCAACGTATGTGGATTGTTCCAATACACTTTATTTTAGAAGTTCCCCATAAATAATTATGTAAGACCACAATCCTATACTGATCTATGAAAATATATCTACCTGTGAAAATACCTGAATTTATACCATTACCATGTATTTATTTGTCCGCGTTAGAACAGAAATCAAATGGGGTTAAGAAACAGACTTTGCCAGAAGGGTTTTTGAGAGACACATTTACACTACGTTGGTGATTATGACGACAGCGCTTCCGTATGCTGTATGTGTTCATTAACTCCCTAATAATTGTTTTGTTTACCGTAGCCGTACGGTGCCGCTGCACATAAATTTAATTAAAAACGTAATTACAACAAAAGAATAAGCGGAACACAAAGAATTAAATGCTGTGTGGCCTCGCATAAACGCATTTTTTCGCTACAAATTAACGTTTCGCCCTTTCTCTGTAAGGAATTCGTATGTACCTACCTACTTCTCCCCAATATATACTTTTAACTGCGACCTACTGCAGCAACACGAGTTATTTTATTTGCCTACACTAAAACATTAACTTTAAATAAAATACAAATAATTTCCAAACATAACCACAAAATGTAGGAAAAATAGCAACAACAACTAAGACTAACCCTCATATAGTAAGTAGGGAAAGTATTGTACTCAACACTAAAATTTAATATCAAGATTTCACTGGTAATATATATAGAGGCCCCCTAAATCCCCCCAAAAAGTATTTTTTAGAAAAAGGTCCGTGAGTATGTGTCTGTGGACAGCATAAGTCAAACACGAAGCTAAGGTTTTGAAGAAAATCCCCCCACCGTAAACGACTCTTTACATAGAAAATGATTCGAAAATTTTTATTTTCTCAAAAATGACTAACGACTTTAATCTAAATGGCATATGTTTAACACATATTTATGGCGAACGACATGCTTACCTTTGAACTTCTTGGCTAAAGCCTATGTAGTCCTGTTCACACGTGATGACTTCTACATAACTGGTAAGAAATAGACTAAATCTTACTGTGCACAAAACGTAGATCTCGTTAAAAGACGCAAGTTATGTCCAAATTAACTTTTTTTTAGAGTGGGCCATTTCGGAGATATTCATTCTTATTTGTGCGAGTTTTGCAATGCTTAAAAATTTGTCAAATGGAAGGTCGTTATTCACTTTTTTACCTCTTGATGGTGTAAAGAGAATGGAATTTCAAAGCCCTCATAAGACGACTAGTATTCAAAGATTTGACTATCGTTGAAAACCTACTGTATTCCCACATGACCCTTGCACCTACAGGATAATTACCAATAAGATAATTTCTGCATCATTTATCTCGATTGTAGATGGGGTAGATACAGGAATACGGGTTTGTACGAATAGAATAAGAGTAGAGAAACTCGTGTGAGTGCAACACATCAGATTTGTATTTGTTATTGATACTATATACCATTAATTGTCAGTATCCGATTTCAACTGTAGTATATTTAGAGGAGCTTCCAAAAGTTTTTGAAAACAGTAATGTTCCATAGGTTAAGCAAGCCTCTTTAAATGTATGGATTGATTTTTTCATTCAAAGAACGTACCAAGGCTACCTCTATGGAGCACAGACAACCGAAGGTCTGTCTAGCTAGCCTTAGCTAGATGGTTCCATCACCAGGTTTACAGAATCGCCATCTGGTCAGCCAAACAAGTGACGGCCAAAGTGCGTTCATATCGAACACCCGAACTTCACACGAATTGCTCGGGAAGTAATCATATAAAATTGGTTCAGAATTAAAACAGGGAAACGATATAATTGTACATATAGTCATGATTGAAAATAATTTAAAAATATTGGTAATGAAATGAGTAAAAGGTGTGAGTTAGTACAGAATATGCAAGCAATAAATGGAGCGGGAACCACCGCCTGCTACTGACGTCCTGGTGGACGGCCACCAGGTGGGCCTGATAACTGTTCACGCAGGTTCGCATCAGTTGCAGGCACAAGTTCTATAAATGCATTTCGATACACCTGCTAATAATACACCATAGTTTTGCAAACACAGTTCTGCAGCATTGAACGCGAGCTTCAAAAATCTTCAAAATGTTCTTAATATGAAAGTATGTCCAATTTAACATCACTGACCCCGTGTATTATCCGGTGATAATACCTCGTTCAAGGATACCTCATAAGTATCTCGTTTCCGCTTCGTAGAAAAAAAATAATCATCCCCAAGTACAGTTTGCAAAAGTTTATTCCACACAATTGGATTTAAATTGTGTTTTATATGCCAATTTTGAAGTATCGTGTCCTTGAATGCGGCGGCACCGTGGTCGAGTTGTTAGGCCGTTCGCCTACCACCTAGGCGGCCCGGGTTTGATCTCAGGGACCCACATGTGGTATTCCTGGTGGACGAAGCAGCGTATAGGCGGGTGTTCTCTGGCTTCTTCAGTTTCCCCTGCCACTCGCTCCACCAATTGCTCCATCACCACCTTTCAAATCATCCATTTCGCCTACATTTCATATCATCCTCTTCCTCACTCTCATACCTGGTGCTTGGTTGACCACCCACTTCCAGGTCTTCGCTCTGTCCGATCCATAGGTTCGACTGCTCCACGACAGACGCCTGATCCTAGGCACTGACTTGTAAGTCCTTGGGGGCGTAAATCTAACATTAAGGGAGGATAATCAGGTAAAGAAGCAAGAAGAAGTGTTTTTAAATGAGGAACATAAGACAATGTTTCTCATGCTCGATTTTCTTGCTATTTTCCTCTATACAAAACATGTCCTCCACAAGAAAAATACCGGCGTATTACATATAATTTTCTGAAATATACTTCATAATTTGTGTAATAATATACCCAAAAAAGTTTCATACGAGCTGGCACCTTTTATTACTTTCTCTACTGCATATAGTAAGTAGAGGAAGTATTGTATTCCCCCAAAAATTAGATGTAGAAATTTCACCAAAAATATATTGTTTGAGGCCCCTGAATAAAAAACACAAGAACACATTCTTAGAAAATGGTCAGCGCGCGCGCGCATGTCTGTGAATAGCATAACTCAAAAATGAAAAGTGGGTTAAAAACCGAACTCAATATTTAAGTTTAATGTCCTTCAAGGATGCGACACGAAGATTTTAAATAAAATTCCTTAATCCTAATCTACCCTTTACATAGAATATTTTTAAAAAATTTTGATTTTCTCGCAAATGGCTAACAATTTTGATTAAAATGTCTATGTTTGAGATATTTTTATGGCAAGCGAAATGTCTATTTTTAATTTTCTAGCAATAGCCCATGTACACCTGTTTACTCTTGACTTTTGCATAACTGGTAACCGTAAGGGATAGACCAAATCTTACTATACAAGAATTGTATATCTTGCTAAAACACGCTATTTATATCCATTATTTTTTGTTTTGTTTTTTGTAGAGTGAACCATTTCGGATATATTCTTTGTTAGTTGTGTGATTTTTGGAATAATTAATATTTCGTGGAAGTAGAAGATAGTTATTCATTTTTATATCTTAGTCGTGCAAAGTGAACGGAATTTGAAAACACAAAAATATTTGACTCTGGCTCAATGCCTACTGTATTCCCGTATTCCCTTTAGACCTACAAGGAAATAAGCAATAAGATAATTTCTGCAAATATTTATCTCAACTACCACGAAGAAGATATAGGAAGAAGAGATTGTATGAATGTGGTTAGTACAAGAGTAGAGAAAGTCACGTGAGTGCAACATATCGGATATTTTCCCCACTATTTTTACTATTCCACCCAAAAATTTGACACTCAGATTTCACAGGAAATGTACACTTTGAGAATCACTGAATAGAAAACGTATTAGAGAGAGATAAAATAGAAAGAAGAAAAAAAAGTTGATGCAAGAATAGGCCTTTGTGTGAAAGAGTAGGTAAAGAAAACTATGCGAATGTAATAAACAGATGTTTGTGCTTCGCTCCCACTTTGAGAAGTAACGACTATTCTGACATTAAGTCCTATATCCCATCTCGGAAACGCGAAAACGGAGTAATTTAGTAGAGGGTCTCTATTTTCCAGATGATGCCAAGAAGGTACCTATTGAAAACGAAAAGTACATTGTGATGTTGTGGAAAGAGCGGGATGTGTAACCAGCTTTGCCGACGGAAAATGGAATTGTGGTTGTAACGTATTTAGAGACAACAAACTTGATCCTTCCATATAGGAGGTTGACCTGACGTTTGGAGTAGCAGCTGCAGACGCAAAACCTGCAAGCCACAATACGGCTCGGAAACAGTTCCATAGTCAGTTCATTTTGTGGTGATCCTCGTCTGAACATGTTCTGCTGAATTAGTGGCAGTAAAAGCGAGTATGTGGTCTCCCAAGTATCTCAACCCGCAAACTAAACTCTGGATATTTAAATTTTAGAGCTGTATCTGCAGTTTTATGCACTGAGAAGTAGAGTTATTGGATTTTTACTTTCTCTGCCATGTCTGCCTAGTAGTAAAGAGATAGTGCATTCCAACTAAAAATTCGTTATTGGGATATCAGCAAAAATATACGCTTTGAGTCTCTCTGAATACAACTGAGCGAGTTCGGGCAACAGTGAAGTGTGCGACTCGCATTCGGGTGGTCCCCGGTTCTATTCCCGGTAGTGGATGCATTTGAACTGGATACGTTACAGACCCCGACCATGCTTACAGTACCAACTAAAATTAAAACCATAGATAGTTTAAAATATTATTGTAACATAATAACAAAAGTCCAGTCTAATTAATTTTTTTTCACTTTATTTTCTTCAAAAAGTTTTGCACAAATACACAGTTCTCTTTTACATATAAATACAATCTATAATCTTTCGTGATATTACAACACACAACTGTTTTCTCCTTGTAACCTCGACTCACTCCTTTCTGTCTTTCTTCACTTTCCCTATCAAACAACGATTGACGATACAATACACTCATTTACTGCTTCGCTATCTTCCTTTCGACGCGACCGCACACGCAGCTGAAACACACACACACACACACACACACACACACACACACACACACACACACACACACACACACACACAACACACACACACACACACACAGAGAGAGAGAGAGTAAAACTAAAAACTGACTGACTCGTTGCCTCAGCTCCTTATATAGCGAGCATGACGTGACATGGACCTTTCTCGAGCTTCTAGAAATAAGGTGCCCACTGGACACTTCTCGGATAATATTGAAATGCCCTTTTGGTTCTACCCCTCTGATTGCTGTCAGGTTTTTGTTCGCATGATTGGTGTGGCGCAGCTTAACCTAGATACGCGCTACGCCTGGTATATGGTCTGACAGCTTGGCTGCGACCGTCCTTTGTTGTGCGCTGCGGCCGACGTCACAGTATATAGTCAAACTCTTTATGAGCTTTAGGATTTATTTTCCTATTCATACTTTTTGTAAAGTTGTGGTATTATCAACCTGTGGGATGTTTTTGAGGAATTAATTCATTAGGGATGATTATGTAGGAATCAAATTGAATGTCAAAGATTAAATTACCTCAGGAATAACACCTGTATTAATATCATTCTCTTCCTCACTATTATACCTGGTGCTGGGCTGACCACCCGTTTCCAAATCTTCACTCTGTTCGGTCCATAGGTTCGTCTGCTCACGACAAGCGTCTGACTCTAGACACTGGCTTGCAAGTCCTACATAAGGGGAGGGTAATTATGTAAAGCAAAAAAGAATAGTTTACGCAGAAGCAGAGAAAGTCATGCAAGTGTAACACATCTACCCAGGTAGTTCTGACAGGTTTAATCTGTTATTGAAACTATACCCTTAAAGAGTGGAGTATGTTGAGCTATGCACTGCAACAGGAACATCTTCAACTAAGCAATGCAGATTAGAAAACTTTTTTGCTAGTGTATAGATCAAAGGCCGCTGTAAAAATGTGCAAGTTGGAGCGAAGTTGTTTCATTAACATTCAGATTACTAGGGGATCAAGCCTCTAGTTAAGAACACAGGCCAGGACATCTCTACCCTGCACTTTTTGGTACTGCTTCCTGGCAATGAACACTCTTTTTTCTCCAGCAATCTGAATCTTAATGAAGCAACCTTGCTTTAACATTTTGTAGCGACCTCTGACGCATATATGAAAAGCGTAACTAAAAAAACTCGGGTTCTAAATCCGGAATATCTCAACTGGTAAAAATGCATCGGCATTTAGGAGCCCGCAGTAACAATAATCGCTCTCCAAAAGAAATTGATACATTAGCTGCTCAATTTATTTATTTAGCTATTTAATCTTCCAAAATATTTGGTCCTAATTTACAAACGAATACTAGAACCTTAGTCTTTAGCATTAACAATACCCTGAATTCAGATATAAACAACTGAATAAATAAATGTAAGCCGAGTCACAATGTATTTAAAATATGACCAATAAAGTTATTAAACTTATGACCACCTTACTGTCTTTTGAATATTTGCATCATAGGTGATTTTAAAGATTAAATTAAGCGTGTAAACGCAATTATAGTCGAGCAATTGTAACAAGAGGTTAAAAGACGCAGATATGACCTCGTATGCTAGAGGAAGTGCGAAGATGAGAAAAAAACTGATGTGTTGCACTCGCATGACCTTCTCTACTCTTCCACTAACCATCCTTACAAACACTTATTCCTACATCTTCTTCGTCTTAGCTGAGATAAACATTTGTACAAATTATTTTATTGTAAATACAACGAGAATATGGGAACCGAGTAGGCTTTGAGCGACAGTAAAATCTTTTAAACCTTTCAAATTTCGTTCTCTTTGTACGGTTAACATATAAAAGAATGAATAACTATGTTCCATTTGACAGAAGTATAAGTTCTCCAAAGCTCACACAAATAACCTGGAATATCTCCGAAATGGTTCACTCTACAAGAAACTTTGTTCGGACATAAATTGCATGTTTTAGCGAGATCTCCATTTTGTATATAGTAAGATTTTGTCTAACGGTTTACGAGCTATGCAAAAGTGATCCAGAGTAAATAGGAGTACATAGGCCATAGTTAGAAAATTCAAAATATACATTTCATTTTTCATGTTTTATCTTAAACATATGGCATTTTAGTCAAAATTGTTGTAGCCATTTTCAAGAAAACCAAGACTGTCGAAACATTTTTCATGTAAAGGGTAGTTTAAGGTGGGACTATTTTCTTCAGAATCTTCGTGTGTTATCCTTGAAAGACATTAAACTTAAATTGGTTTTTAACCGAGTTTTCGTTTTTGAGTTATGCTGTCCACAGACTCATAGACACCGACACAGACATACACATACGGATCTTTTTCTAATTTTCTTTTTTTTTTTTTTGATTCAGGGGGCCTCAAAACATGTACTTCCACGGAAATCTCGACATCAAAGTGGATACATATTAAAGTGCCTACCATTTACCTAACTGCAATAACTAATTTAAAATGTCATTTTAGCTAATTTTGGTCTTCTATGAACATTAATAATAACGATGTTCAATGAATACATTTATACCTTTCACGGTATAAGGGAAATTTATCTAAGTTTGCTAGTCTTCTATCTCCAGTTTTAACCTAGGGAAATTAAAACTTTTACACATTAATTGTATTACAAAAATACCGTTAGTCTTAAATGTACATGTTTTAAGTACCTCCTTTGCATACTTTCGTAATTCTCGCTTGCATTTTGAAAATCTTAATTTACCTTAATAATAAATTCTGTTTGAAGTATGTCGTTCAAATTTTTTTCGATTAAATTTTATGCGGTTGAGATACTTTCCTACTTTCACTTTACCAATTTGAAAATTAAAGCTAGAAATAACATTTTCCTTCGATACTGGCCCTCAAAGTACGAGCCGCGCTGTTTAAGGAGCAAAGTTAAAATTTAACTGGAGTAAAGGTTATAATATTTGGTTAGAGGAAAAGAAACAGTAGATGCATGCTATTTGTACAATTATTAGACACAAAAGAACTTATTAACGTCTTCTGTTCATTTTATGACTTGGATAACATTGGTGTTGAAAACAACTGAATGCATGTACCAATGCCGTAGAAATAGAATCATTTGTGTTTTGTTTGAAGTAAGTTTTAACTCCCGAATTAAAATGAAAGAAAGACGCTTTAACACTAATTATGTTGGTTTGAACAGTAGCGTGATCAGGGGGTTAGAAATATAAAAGAAATTAAAATATCTCATTTGCAAATACGTGTCACAACAGCAGAAACACATAGAAACAACTGTATATACTGTCCAACATTTTGCCCAGCATATTCAACACAACATAACACAACACAATGAATGTGTTTCTTTTTTAACTTTTTATTTTTCTTGTTATCTTTTGGCCATGCAAGGAAAACAGATTTTCAAAATCTCGCATAGTGATCAGCGGTTAATTAATTTAACTATTGCTCAAAGCCTACTGCATTCCCATATTTCCATTGTACCTACAAGTAAATATATAACTAAACAATTAAACAAGGTCTGCAAACGTTTAACTTGATAAATATGAAGTATGTGATTGAGAGGTACCCAACAACCCAACACACGCTTGCTTCCCCTGCGCATGTTATGTTTCCCCTCCACTGACGAAGGCAAGCAGACTTGCTAGTCAGAGGCGGATGACGTGGAGTATCGTAGTACATACAATTCAATGGGAGGACGAATATTTTTGTTTTCGAGATGAAGACGATAAAGTTAAAAGTGTTTGATTGGTAAGACTGGTACTTGCAGATTTATACCATTTCCGTGTTCACGATAAATGTTATTCTCCTGGAAAAATACAAGGAATTAATTGCATGACACATTCTCTTTAAAGTTGGAAGACATAAAAACATTTGAAATCAAAATCAAATTATTTTGCACTTTTCAAGTTCCCTGTTGTGAGGCTACAAAATATGAAACTACTTGCACTGCAGAGTTCCACGACCGTAAAATGTTCTGAGGAAAACAGTGGCAATTAGTTAGGTCTCTGTGCTGCTGTGAGTTTCCAGGATTACGTCTTGGCCCCGCTTATATCTGGAAAAAAACATTTTCAAAAATGAACTACATTAAAAGTGTGTGTCGCAGCAAGATACGTGATAATCAGCTTGCTTATCTTTTGAAACTGTGCACTTCATCTGTTGCACCAAATATTGAAGAGCTACTGAATCGTAAATCGTGCCAAAAAGTATCCTAAGAAACATCGTGCGTTAATCAGGAGTCGAATATGAATGTGGAGGCCTTTGACTTCCTGTACGTAAGAATGTGTCGCCACTGGAACTCAGTTATCATGAATAATTGCGTTTCTTTCATGCATTCTTTCTGTCTCAGCGGATGGAAGAAGATGATTTTAACCTCCCCTAACTTGCCTGCGGTTGAGCCTTCCAGATCTAATTACTAGAAAAAGTTTTTTATGAACATATACAAGAGTGAACGAGAAAGTAAGTGAGTGCACACTCAGATTTTTTCTATATAAATAGAAAGAGTGGAGTAACATCTGGAAAGCTTACGGACGTTGAGGAAAATCAGATTTTTTCTATATAAATAGAAAGAGTGGAGTAATATCTGGAAAGCTTACGGACGTTGAGGAAAATTTCTCATCTAACGAGTAGGTATATGGTTGTGGTTTCAGCTTGTCCGCTAAAGGGCAGTGAACAATATCGGATAAAATGAATGAAAACAGAGCAAGTCCGCAGTAGCGGGCCGTTCCAAGACCACCTCTGATCTTTTACTCTCGATACCTCTCTGTCTGATTAAATAATCGAGTTTTACTGCGCAGCTTTTCTCCTCGCTGCCCAAATTTATTCAGCCTCGATGAACAGAAACCACCATAGGTATTTTCTTTCAGTCATTGTTCTACCTCTACGTGTGCAGAAAGAAAATACGACCAGGGGCAAACGTGATCTGAAAGGAATATCCGAAATTGAATGGAAGTTAATTTTGAAGAGTGTTAACATAGAAGCTTCAGCGCGCCGTAAAACTGGCACGGTGCATGCCAAGGGTCATCCATCCCTCACGTGAAACGAGTTGAGGATCAGCGTAAATTTCTGCCCATTACTGTTTCACTTCTACGGAATGACGTCTGTATTTTCTAACACGTTTGTAATTTAGTCATGTTTATGGGGCGTAGTTATGGTGTAAATACGTACAATATGTGACTTGCCTGAAATCAACCGATGAGGGGTATTACAATTTCAACCAGCGACAGCCTTCATTCACGAAAAATTTATCGCTTTTTAATATCACTTCCTCTGAATTCTAATTATCACCTCTTCTGTGCTTTCTTATGTTATGATCAGGTTAAAGGATCTAGCTGCACTGTGCTACAGATGCGCAACAGTTTACGTAATTTGATGCCATAGACCCGCTATTCAAATGTCAAAAATGTCTGACTCGCTTCGGTTTCAAACACATAATGCTGAAATAGATAACTAATTCAAGACGAAAACTTCAGAACACAGAATACTACAGGAATTATGTTTGGAATCAGTTTGACAAATTTTGTATTGAACGAAATTACGATAATCAAATTCTCTAGATAAATTAACAATCACTCGTGGCGTTACTTATGAATATTATTACAGTGGAGCTTGGATAATTCTAAGCTAGAAGATCAAGAAAAAAAATCCAAAACATCCAAATATTAAAATTGCAAAAGTTACTTCTAATATTGATATTTTAGCAACACAGGTACATATATCAAAAGCAATTCTAGCCTTGAACTCATTTGTGCCTAAACTTGCAGAAAATTCGTGTGCTTTCAAGCAAAGAAGAACCTTAAAGGAATGTTTTTGTCTCGTGCTTACTTAAACCAATTTAACACGCACTCGTCGACATTCCGGTTGTACCCTTTTTCAACTCGTTTCATTTTCACTGGAGTTCTTGTTTAAAGTCTTCTCCTTGTTTTTCAGGTAAGCTGACAAAGTGTTCAGTGGTATCCCGCATTCTTTAGCATTTTCAGATTTTTTCCCCCTTGGAACCGTTTTCATCTTCTCGAATGACGGCGACTTTTCCCGCAGAAGTTACTGGACACGCGGTTTCCTAAGAGGCATTGTGACATTGATTTGCGACACACTAAGCAGCAGTAAGCTCCAGCGACAACTAAGGGAGCACTGTTTTAAACAAGTTGATGTGGGACCAGGTATAGACCGGCAGCTAGGAAAGCTATTCCACCCCCAAACTGTATTTCAACTGAATTCCGACAAAACAAACAACCCCTGTGTGGTGACCTGTTTAGCAGAAACACACGAAGGAAGCTGTCATATTAAATTTCGGCGTTTAGATTAATTTTCGAGTGAAAAAAGCTTCGAAATAAGGAAAATGAAATTCTAATTACGTGTGACTTTTTACATTGTTTTAATACAAAAGTCAAGGGACCAAGAAAAATCTTCAAATTAACGACGATTTCCAATTATAAACGTTCGATGTATCTCAGTTCCACTGTATTTAGATTCAGATATAAACTCTACGTTCAATTATGATCGTAGGCCTTCAGGCCGATGTTATTGGTAAAATATAAGATGTTTTCCTGGTTTGAAGGCTGTGGTCCAACAATACCATGAATGAAACTGTTTCGGCACCAACTGTGGAAGACATCATCAGAGAAAAACAATGACTGCTGACTGTGGATTCATATTATGGCAGTGTGTACTATTGGTGTGGTGGAAGGAGTTGTGTTTGAACTGCTTTGTTTGATTGGCTCTTCTATTGGGCGATGTGAAAGCACTGTGAAGCAGGAATATAAGTCTGATTTTAATAGATGAAATGCATTTAATCATGTTTAGAACCACTATTTCTCAATCAAATAATTCCTCAGCTGACCCCTCAAGGACGCCAGGCGAACACTGGGAATGATTTCTACATATATCCTCCGAATTTTCCGTCCCTCCGTTTCGTTACATTAATCACTTCATTTCACCCTTCTTCACGTTAAGTTCCTTTGGGGGTTGGAATCGTCGGTGAGCGTCGCGGTAGCAGCACGGCAGTGGGAACAAATACGCTCGTCCCTCAGAGTGGAAGGCGAGCCACTAGTTTCCAGGCCTCTAGAGGGGTGGAGGGGAGCTGATGTAGGCTACTTTCGGGGTGTTTCTAACTGGGAACATGTAGCGACCCTGCCACCTGCTCTGTCGTGGCAACGTTCTGGCCACCCTTAGGAGCCATTCGCCTCATACGTCCGACCCGGGGGTTCCCGGCACAAAAGATCGTCTTTCGGTCGAGGTGCTAACTCTCCTTCCGCAAGTTGTCACTGGGTCACTGAATATAGAATACAAGATAAATTATACCTTAATAAAGAACTAAGACTGCCTTTGTTAAAGCTAGATTCCATCTATCAGTAGGGAAAATTAGTATCACTGTGCCATTGTGTTCAAAACACTAACTTTAAATTGTAAAACGCTAAATTAACTGTAACTTTAGTCGGCTAAATGAAAGTATTAACTTCAATACATCTAGGATTAGTACGGCATTTTGTACAGTACGACACTGAAAACACACAGTTAATTTTAAATAATACATGCGTAGAAGTTTTCAGTACTGATTTTGGACTCCCTTCTGTCTTCCGTTAAAATTCCCTGGAAAGTGACGGTAAAAGGCGCAAACTTCATTTAGGCTATTTTCATAGGGTTCTTGCAATTTTCTTTACAGAGAACCCGACGGATTATTGTTACGACCTTAAAATCTGACGCGCACTATCAGTAGCTTTTATAGCCTATATTGTTAGAACTTCCTATTATGAAAAATGCAATAATATATAGTACCCAATAAAGCTATTAAATGTTTACCTCAAGTTTTAACCTATTGTTTTGGCACGTAAACTTAACTTCTGTCAGAAATTTCATGTGCTTCTTAGAACTATATTCAGGCCAGACTTAAAGATTTTATTTATAATTAAACTTAATCATCGTATAATGACAATGATAGTTTTGTTACAATGGTGCTAAAAAGTTAGCGGTCTGAAACTGCATTTATCAAAGATCTTTAACCGCACTGAATTAAGAAATAATTGCCATAATCACATTAACATAGCATAAATTTGCCCCTTTTGGCTCTAGACTATTACATTATGTAAATCCTTAATTCCAGCAGATTAACGAGCACGTTTGCAGATAATCAGTAATACCCCGAGAATGCCATACTTAATACTAGCAGGCGAAATACGCCGTACCAAGCTTACCCAGGACAAGGAGCTCTGCTCCTCAGGGCTGCCGCTGAGAAACCTCTCCAACTGGCGACATTTCATAAAATCGTAATTACTTAACATTTTCGTTATTCGAATTGTCTTTCGTTCTGAATAAAAGGACTCCATTTTCTTAAGGTATTTTTCGGCCCATCTCTGTAGCGTGATGGTTAGCGTGTCTGCCTCACGCTCAAGAGGTCGCGAGCTCGAACCTCGCTTAGGGTGAGTTATCCGTGTAAGGTTTTTTTTTTTTTTTTTTACCGAGGTTTTTGCTTATCTTGAGAAGGTGAATGTCGAGTAACTTAAAGCTCTATAGAGCTTGGGCTCATTTGAGCATCATTTCACCCATTTCAGTAGTCACCGTCCGATATGACATTACGTTGGAGGACGTAAAAAAAAAGGTATTTTAGGTTCTATACAAGGGCTGTTCCAGAAGTACCCCACCTGTCGTATAAATAGCGGTTGTTGTTTCAAACAAATGACTATGTAGGAAGTACCAATCTTATAAAGCTTAAATTTGAAGTTTGACGATGCTACATTGTTTGGTATTTGTTTGGCAGCCATCAGTAGTGAATACTTCCAAGACGAATATCGCAGTGGTCGAACAAATGAGATGAAATTGTTAAGAAAATCCACAAAATGGTATTGGATAGCTGTCGACTGAAAGTGCACGGGTAAGGAGAAATTGCAGACATTTCAAACAGTTCTGCATGTCGCGTACTGACCGAAATTTTAAGCGTGAGAAACCTATGCGCAAGATGGGTGCCGCATTGCTCAAAATGGAACAAAAGCAACGTGGTGTTATTAGGTCCTAACATAAAATTAAGTCAATTTAGGTTATATAAAATGTAAGTACATTACTCGTTGTAATTAAAACATTAAAATAAGCTGTAGTTTAGAGAGTAAGCGATCAGGTAGGTCGGAACATAAGAATTACGGGCTTGATGATTGTTTTCTCTACTTCCAATGTTAGTATACATTCAGCGAAGCTGAAACCTTTTAATAGCGCACTAATTACGGATACACCAGCTAATAATTTGCGTTGTTTATTTTCCTTCAAATAACGCTTATTTGATTTTTGACTCCATCTAAAGCATTTTAATTAAAAAAGTTGTGCTGAAGAGAGTTGACCCATGGTGCCAATAGAAAAATGTCTGGAAAACTTAAGGATTTGTTCAGCTAGCTTCCTTTATGTTCGCGGCGAATGCTCTTGGGATGAATTTGTTGCACCATTCTTCCGCCCGCCCGCCCGCTATAGACATTAATTACGCACCCCAGCAGAAGTGGGAAGGGCATTCAATGCGTAAATAATTGAAGAACTCTACAGGGAAAGATCAAAGCGAGGAAAGAGCTTTTCTTTTCAGAAAGGAAAATTAATGATCTAAGCGTCCATTAGTACGGCAGAAACGAAAAAGTAAGATATCCCTATACTTTTTGAAAGGGCTGAAGGTCTGTCACAAGTCGCTCTGCCCATCCTCGTGAGACGTAACTGCATTACACGCCCTCACTGATTTCTAAGACTTAAAAGGAATTCCAAATGTTCATAACATCTTAAGTTGCATAAACCATAAAAAGTGTAAAAAAACTTGTACTAGTGATATATCCTCAGGTCAAATACAACTCCATAAAATCTTCTGAGTACACTTAAATGTCCTTCTCTACCCACTCTTGGACAAAGTATTATTAAAAACACTTCTCTTCTATCTACGTTGTGACATAAAAGTCTGTAGAAATGATTTATTACGTATAAGTACGAAAGGTGCCCTGGCCGAGCTGTTAGAGGGTTCGCCTACCACCCAGGTGGCTCGGATTCGATCCCAGGAACCTACATGTGGTATTCGTGGTTGACGAGGCGGCGTCAGGGAGGGTTTTATCGGGTTTCTCTGGTTTCCCACTTCCCTCAATTCCACCAATTGCTCTATCACCACCTTTCCATTCATCCATTTAACCTGCATTTCGTATCATCTTCTTCCTCACTCTCACACCTGGTGCTGGACTGATCACCTGCTTCCAGGTCTTCATTCTGTCCGATCCATAGATTCCTGTGCTCCCCGACAGGCACTGGCTTGTAAGTCCTAGGCACTGTAAGTCCTCCATAAGGGGAAGGTAATCAGATAAAGGAAAAAAAAATATATATTGCATAAACTGATTAACATTTAAATGTAAACTATTCTGAGATATTTCTTTGCGTTAATCTAGAGTGAACAAACATTTGAAAGTTAGCGTTATTGTGGTAAGCACAACCAGAATCATGAGTGCAGCTTAAGATATCGGTGTTTACCTGAAACTGTTTACTGACGTAGCGGCTCGCTGTTTTCCTGACAGGGACCATGAGTTAGTGGAAAGACAGCTGAATACCACTAAACCTTTTAAACACGAAAGAAAATTCCAATGTCCACTGACCGCTGAACCTTTTCCCAAACCACTGCTTTATTTGTGGTATCATTATCTACAACTACACTAACTTCCGAAGGAAGTCATGCACAAGAACTTAAATCCATTGTCCTCCGCCGCGTTTGAACCCGTGATCTCGGGAACCAGAGCCTACCATATTAGCTACTCTACTATCTACAACAGGGGAAGACAACTTCCGGTCGTGTAACGTATTTAAACGAAGACCTAGCTTGTACGTTCGTGTGACGTCAGGCGAGAGTGGTGTATTGCTATGCTGCCTAGATCAGCGGCGCTACTTGCAGGAAACTGAATGAAGATGAAAAATGTTTGCAACGTGCCCGGGCTGTTTAAGGAGAACCCTCTTCTGCCTAGTCTGGCGGTGTTTATTTGTTGTGTGAGGGATTTTAACGGCGTTAGTGCGAATTTTGTTTTTATTTTGTATTTTTGTTGACGTTGTGTAGTGTGGTGTATAGTAGTTTTGTGTTTGTGTTCAGTTCCCCGTGTTTCACATTATTTTGAGACCAGGCTTCAAGATGTAGAAACACTGTCAACTACGCTTCAGATCTTTGCGACCCCCTATTCATTGGATGTTGATAATGTTTCTAGCAGGTAGCAAATTGAATTGATAAATTTACAGTGCGACGATTTGCTGAAGCACAAATATAAATACAAGGAAGACTTGGCTGATTTTATAACAATGTTTCTCAAACCATATTTCTGAGGTTGTATACCCTTGTTGTACGGGTATTATGTATATTTGGTTCCAGGTATGAGTGCGAACAATTCTTTTCTTTTATGAACCTTTCTAAGTCAAAATCCCGAAGCATATTGTCAGATCACAATCTAACATGCAGTCTTCGATTACAAATGTGCCGTACATTACGCTCTAACATTGACAAACTATTTAAAGAAAAGCGAAACGGCAAATGTGGGAATATGTCCATATACATGGCATAAAGCCGAATTGTAATTATTTATAATCTGTGACTATTCCGTAATTGAAACAGCATTACAATTACGATGTCCCACATGTCATTTCCTCTTCCCCGTTATGACGTCACACGTTCAACCGCCTTTGTAGGGAGCATGTGAGCTGAGTGAGCTGACGTCACAACAGCGATACCTGTCTTCCCCGATCTACAGTTCGCTCCGAAAATTCTACGCACTAAAAGCTGACACACGATAGAGTTTTTAAAAACTGACCTTTCTGTCCCTGTGGACTCCTTTATATAGCCGAGAATAAGGTACTAGCGAATTTTCTGGGAATTGGCGTTTTCAAAAGTGAAACAAGTCTTCCTTCATAAAGCGTTTTTGGATTCAGAGGACTTCAAAACCTGCACTTCCAATGAAACCTTAATTTTTAAATTTTTAAATCAACGTAATATTTCTATATTTACTACTACTAAATTAAAAATCTGATGTGTTACACTCACATGACTTTCTCTACTCTTGTACTAACCATTCCTACAAACTATCTTCTTCGTGTTAGTTGAAATAAATATTTGTTCAAATTATCTTATTGCGTATTTCCTTATAGGTGCAAGGGGAATATGGGAATATAGTAGGCTTTGAGCGATAGTCAACTCTTTTAAAGCTTTGAGATCCCTTCTCTTTGCACACTTAACATATAAGGAAATGAACAGCGAAGTTCCATTTCACGACAGTTTTTACTTTTCCAAAACTGACTCAAATAACAAGCAGTATCTCCAAAATGCTTCACTCTACAAAAAAGAAATTATTTCAATATAAATTGTGTTTTAACGAGACCTACATTTTCTGTTTAGTAAGATTTTGTGTATCTCTTTCGGTTAGGAGTTATTTAAAAGTCATCCAAAGTAAACAGGACTACATAGGCTATAGCCAGACAGTTCAAAATATACATTTCATTTGTCATATAAATATCTTAAGCATATGACATTTTAATCAAAATCGTTAGAACCATTTTCAAGAAAATCAAAATTTTCCATATAAAGGGTAGTTTAGGTTTGGACTATTTTCTTCAAAATCTTCGTGTCGCATCCTTTAAAGACATTAAACTTAAATACCAACTTTGGCTTTTAACCGAGTTTTCGATTTTGAGTTATGCTGTCTTCAGACTGACACACACAGACCTTTTTCTAAAAATGCTTTTTTTTATTATTATTATTATTATTATTATTATCTTTTTTTTTTTTTTTTTTTTTTTTTTTTTTATTCAGACGGTCTCAAAACATACATTTCCGCTGAAATCTCGACATCGAATTTTTGGGCGGAGAGAAACTAGAGAAAGTAAACATAAATGCATCTCTAATTCCAACGACGCTATCAACAGCCCCTGGTTGATATTACCACGTGCTTGGCGACCTGGAAATTATATGATGCGCCAATGCAGTGAAAATGAAACTGGAATGGTTGGGGTCTAGAACGAGTGTGAATTATTGAGCTTTTCCCACTATCTATTTATTTATTGTGGCAAAGGTCATTCGGCTTTATCTTCCACTCTACCGCCATCAAAACAATTAAAATAAATTCTACTGTCTAAACACAAAAGACAATATGGTGTGATCAAAATTATTCGGAACCTGATGGCACTGAATTTAAATGTTTGATGAGCTGCTAGAGTTAGCTAACTTTGCCCAAGAGCGCTCTTCCAAGTCAGCGGAGGTCTTCGAAACTACAGTGTAACTGCGTGATTTAGTAATTGCTTCAAGACACACAGAAACTCTCATATTAAAGAAAATAGTAAGATTTAGCAGTTGTTTCGTGAGTATTTTTACTTTCTCCACTTCATAAGTAGAGGAAGCATTGTATTCCACCGAAAAATTCTATTTCGAGATTTCACCGGAAATGTATGTTTTGAGGTCCCCTGAATCCAACAAATCAATAATAGAAAAATATTGTGTGTATGTCTATGTGTTAGTCTATGGACAGCATAACCCAAAAACGAAAAGTCGACATGGAAAATTTTTTCGAAAACTTTGATTTTCTTGAAAATGGCTCTAAGGACATCAATTAAAATGCCATATGTTTGTGATATTTTCACGGAAAATGAAATATATATTTTAAATTTTCTGGCTATAGCCACAATAGTGCATTTACTCTAGATGACTTTTGTATAACTGGTAAAGCGTAACAGATAGATAAAATCTTGCTGTACAAATAGTTTGGATCTTGTTAAAATGCAGAACAATTTATGTCCAAATAAATATTTTTATATAATGAACCATTTTAGAGATTTACCTTGTTATTTGTCTGAGTTTTGGAGAACTTATCTGTCAAATATAACATCGTTATTAAGTTTTTTATATCTTAAGCGTGCAAAGAAAACGGAATCTCAAAGCTTTAAAAGATTTGACTATGGCACAAAGCCTACTGTATTCTCATCTTTCCCTTGCACTTACAACAAAATAAGCAATAAAATAATTTCTGCAAATATTTATCTCTGCTAAAACGAAGAAGATATAGGAATAAGAGTTTGTAAGAATGGTTAGTACAAGAGTAGAGAAAGTCATATGGGTGTAACACATAAGATTTTTAAATATGGACACAATTGGTGAAGCTTTCCATTCTGCTGTATGTTCATTGGCTGCCAGAAGTGCCTTAAAGTATTTCGCTATCTACACTTGATTCTTTCAGGTAATCATTTCAATAATTCTGTATTTATTCCAGCAAATCCTAGAGATTTTTAATTTTTGGAATGATTTATACCTTGTTCTGATTGAAAAAATACGTTCTCTATTAATTCTCTTTCTATTTCTTTAGCGTCATCATTAGTCCATACATCTTTAGAATATTGGAGCCATATATTACGATATAATACTTTAAAGTTTGCAATATATTTTTTTATCTTTGTTCAAGTGCTTCATTATTATGCATTATTCCATTGTCTTCCATATATGTATTTTCTTGTATGATATATATTTATGCCAGCTTAACCTGTGGGCGTCTGTAATCAAATAATCAATAAGAAAATTAAGATGATTTCTGGAGAAGTTTATTTGCATTAAACAAGAAGTAATGGAGTGAGGTTTATAGAAGAGTGGGAAAAGTCGTGTGAGAAAGTAATTTTGTTCCTGCCTTTGGAAACAAGAGAAGGGGGGGGGATATGGACAGGAACGGAATGAAATGAGTAAATCTGCGGCTTGTGCTAATCAGTAAAGTAAGATAAGCGTTGAAAGACAGTATGTTGTTAATCATCTGGAGGTCTGAGGGAGCAGTGTTGGAGGATAGAGAGCCATTGTCAGGCAGAAGCTCACAGGTTCCAGTGGCTTTATTCCCCTGTCAAGGGTTTCTTTCATAGACGCCAAGCGCAACTGCAGGAGTTCATACAGACACGGGTGGTCTTTAATTAAAACACATGTAGTAGCCGAAATGTCAGAGTGCATCGTGGACGACGACTACGGCGGCGGTGGCGGCCAGAAAGAACCTGGAAGCAGTTCATTTGTCGAATGATGTCGCACGGTGTCTGCTACTGCATTCACAACCCTTTAGCTTAGAGTGAGCACAGCAAATTGTCATCGGTCACTTCCAGTAGGTTTCGCTCTCAGTAACACAGCTACAAAATTGACGTAGACATTCGTGCATTCCCATAATTAGAACTGAAATGACACATTCATATGACTTTCTCTACCCCTATCATTTGTATAGTGGGTATAAAACTACTCTTAAGAGGACTTATTTTTTATCTGCTTCACATTGACTGTGGGGGACTTGTGGAGGTGGCTGTATATGGGGGGAGTGTTGGGGTTGGTGTGTGGGTGTGGGTGTGTGGGTGTGGGTGTGTGAGGAACTTTATTCTTTCGAAAACGGCTCTAAATATTTTAATTAAAATACACGTATAAGATATTTTCGCGACAAATGAAATGTGCGTCTTGAATTTTCTGGGAAATAACCCATTTCGTTTAATCTTTTTATCTCTTGCTATGTAAAGGAAGTGGAATTTCAAAGCCAATACATAGAGGCGAGCACTTAAAAGATTTGAATAACCCTTAAGCCTACTGTATTTCCTTATTCTCCTTGTATCTATTAGGTAATATGAAATAACACAGTTTCTGAAGCTTATCTCGATTAAAATACATAGAATAAAATAATGAGCATTTTAAGAATAATTTTAGAAGAGGAGAAAACCTGATGTCAGTTCAACACGTCAGATTTTAGAATAACTGCGGCCGATTTTCTCTTCGCTACGTGCAATGTTAGCTGTGAGTTTTCTCTGTAAGACTTTACGCCCAGATAGTTCTAGCCTCGATGTGGGAAACTTTATCCCGTCAAAGGGTGCTGATTATGACAGTCGTTACAACTTATTTTATACCCCCCCCCCCTCAACGAATAAGACACCTAATGGTAGAGAAAGTCGGTTTTTATTACTGGTGCACTTTCATTATTAAAAATGCAGCTCAATCTAAAACATGAATGTTGCAAACATTTGCAGTTAAAAACGCTGATAAAAGAAACAACAGCTACTGATGATAACGATATTACAGTGCCTTGATGTTCCCCCTCGAGTTGTATGTTGGCACAAGCGCACTACTGTAAAAATAATAATCCATATTAACAGTAGGTAACATCATATATTTGTAATACAGGTCTCATTTTCAAAGCTGAAGTGACTGACTGACGGTTCAAAACAGCAGGGGTTGTAAATACAGAAAATGCTTTACATCAAAGGACTTCTCTCTCATGCCACTATAAAACTGAAAGAGAACAGTTGCATGCTACATAATACCTTGTTTTAAAAGTTTGCGTTTCGTCCACATACTTCAAAGCCTCCTGGTATGGCAGAAACTTTGAAATTTTGTTTCGGGGGGCTTGTTTGCAGGGAATGTGTGGTACAACATATCCAAACTCGAGTCAGAGAAAGGTGTATGCATTCCATTAATAGCTGTCTACCATACACGACTTCACCCAGGGAAACTGACCGTTCTCAATGTTTCTTGACTTTGCGTGGATGAAGCGCTGAATCACTGATCCAGAAGAGAGAATTGTTTTCAAGAATTTGGACATACATAACGCTGCTTTCTACTAAACTAAAGCTTCTATTTCTTTAGTGTATTTGCACAATTCAAATTGGCGGTACAATTCGTCCATGTTATCAAGTCAACTGAAGGCACGGCTAGCTAAAGTAAGATTTCATTGGAAATATGTTTTGAGGCCCCCATATACAAAAAAGCATTTTTAGCAAAAGGTCCCTGTGTGTGTGTGTGTGTGTGTGTGTGTGTGTGTGTGTGTGTGTGTGTGTGTGTGTATGTGTGTGTGTGTGTTTTCTCCATTAGTATGAGGCAGAAGAACGCCTTTTGAAGAGTGAGTGGCGAAAGTAAATTATTTCCAACATAACTGTTAAAGGCAAATATCTGACTCACTTTGAGTTATATGCAGATATACTCGTATCCTGTATCTGATACATTAATCTGTGTGTGAATAGAATGACACAAATGCATTACTATAATCAAAGTTTAAGCTTATTCTATTATGCTTGGCAAAAGCAAGGTTAATTTATTGATGTTCTCGTATCATGGTTTGAAAATACAAGTATTATTATTATAGCTCCTGATATTGCATTCCTTTAATGTTATGTTCCACATACGATGCTCAGATTGTTCTGTTTCACTTTGCTTTGTTCACTTCATTGAACCGTCACAGGTGTATACCAAATAGCCGGACTATCAGAGAACCTAATAATCAGAATAAAGAGCTGGCTCAACAACAACAACAACAACAACAATAATAATAATAATAATAATAATAATAATAATAATAATAATAATAATAATAATAATAATAATAATAATAATAATAATAATAATAATAATAATAATAATAATAATAATAATAATAATAATAATAATAATAATAAAGCTACCTTTAGATCTTTCAAAAACAGAAGTAATTGCATTCTAACATAAGAAAACTAAACAGGAGAATACTATTGACCTTTAAAAATATAAAGCAAAAACTACACAGAGTGACAATACGAAACCTTTACCATATGGCTAAATGAACATCTAGATTGGAGAATCCGTATATTCTAACTTAATAGCAAAATTAAAGAGATTCTATTTTTCGCTAAGGGTACTAAAGAAAGAAATATACATACATATATACTAAAGGTTTTATATAAGTATTTCGTATATGCGGAAAGTTTATTGAGATATAGCATAACGTTTTGGGAGATGGTCATTTAGTTTTTAATTTCCAGGAAGAAATAATTAGAAACATTGCAAATATTGGTAAAGTTGACTCATGTATGGCATTTTAAAGCATAGAAAATATTAACCGTGGCCAGTTTTATTCGTATCAGGTTATTCTAAAGTAAGTTCTCATTTAAAAGTTCGCATTTAAGTTCATTTAAAATAACTGTCTATATATACCTTGAAAAGAGATTTGAACGGATTGCTAAAGATAGCATGGATGAGTTTCTAGGGTCAATTTAATAAGTAACTAAATTCTATGTTCTTAAATTGATAAACATTATAGTTAAATTGACATAAGGGTGTTTTGTATTAATGTAATTGGACGAAAACATGCATACCTTGTTATATTAATGGTGAATAAATTTGAAATTTGAGGTTGAATTACAGGTTAATACAAAAACATCTGATACATTACATTCATAGTCCTTGGTATCCATTATTCAAAAAATCATAATTAAAAAAGCTTGATCTTCTATCTAGCTTATGTTAATAGATATATCATATATATACTAATTAGTCACAAATGGTAACATCACCATCAAATGAAGTCATGACGTATGAGTTACCGTAATGCAGTATTATGATACCGGGGCCCCAAATGAGAACCCCTATCCTCTTCAATTGTGATGGGACTCCGTTCAAAAAGAAGTTGAATGTATCTCGTGGCTACAATTTCCGTTGAAAATTACACGCCAGTAATAATTTCCGTATTATTGCTGTAATTAAGTGTGACAATTATTTCGAAAAATCAAGTAATATATTGTCACGTAGGACTTAACATTGACGGCGCCTCTACCAGATTATGGCGGTGGTTAAAAGGTGGCACCACCAAATGTGACGTAGGATGTTGTTTTACGCTAAGGATTATTCATTAAATTAGTTACTTTAGTTTGAGAAGATCTTAAGTCGAAAATAACAGTTGAGGAAATAATGTTAAATTCACTCCTACAAATATAGTGAAGAATTGACTTTTTAATCAAGTAGGATTTATAGTAATCGTATTTCTAGTCATAGCTACAGCATTTATAGGCTATGTGCTACCTTGAGGACAAATATATTTTTGAGGAGCCACAGTTATTACAAATTTATTATGTCTAATGGACCTGTTGATGCCATCGTAACGATAAACGAGTGACGAGCTAAATCAAACAATTGGTATGTTTTTATTTGACACATGTGTTTTCGAAACTTGTAAAGGCTAGTATTACGTATGTATAGTTTTGCGCTTTACCAAACCTACGGTTCGGTTCGGTTTAGTAGTTTTGGTATAGTACATAAATGACATAGTAAATGGTAGAATTAACGGTATGATTGGTAGCATTGGTATGGGAGGAAAAGTACTACAAAATACAACGAATTACGAAATTTCATGAGAAATTCAAACATAATGATCACAAAAAAATGAGCTTTGTCACTTTGATCAGAATAAATATTTTACATTTCGGTTCAAAATAACATCACTAGTGATCAATAGCAGTGTCTTCGATCCGAAGTAATCTTAGAAGAGCTTCCAAATGTATTTGAGGGCACTAATGTTCCGTAGGATAGCGGTTCTTTTGTCCTCTCTTAGTTTTGAGAAGGTTCAAAGTTTTTAGAGGGATCAGGTAAAACAACGCGAGCGATTTGAGATAACGCGCGATAGGTAACACATCTAACGCACAGGTAACGCGGGTAGGTAGAGTCAGGTACACGGAAATTTTCCGATGCTGTTAGTGTCTTTTGGTGTTGCTTTATTTAATGTTGGCATAACGTTTTCACCGGTCATGTTCCTCACCAGTCCTGGCTGTGTGAATTTCTTATTGGTTTGTATCAACGTCTAATAACACAAGCAATGACTGATGAACAAGGGGCGTGGCCGAAGTGCGTAATGCAAAGGGAGGGGTAAGGAGGCATTTAACCTGAGTGGAACGATTGTCACCATCATCGCCTGGCTGTGCCCGTCGCTCGTTGGTTTGGTGTCAGAACTCTGGGATTTGGTTTCGGGAACCAGGGAGAAGGACAAGGGTTTGGTCGCACGAAACAGGTTTGTTGAATATATTGTCCTCTACATTATGCGTGACATTTGAAGAAGAAACGATATGTATAACAAGCCGAAACAATTGCGCTTCTTGAACAAGGATATAGCGCTGCAAGGGCTGTGGAATTATATGGAGTGAACTGCTTCAAACTGGTGGAAGAAATATCAAGAACGGGGATACTGGACACGTGGATTAATTACTAGAACATTATCGTCTTGTGTTTTACCCTTATGCTTGTCTACGTGACCAAGTTCATACACTAATAACAAAACAGATAAATCTGCCTCATCTCACATTCCCTTCCCAAGAAAACTACACAAACCTGAGAAGGTTCATTATTCGAAAAGGATTGGCAATCTGGCGTTTGTTCCTATCCTCAGTAACCACTGATAAAATAATCAAAGTCCGATAACACACATTCTGAATTATATGTTTCAATGTATCTTAAACTGTCTGGGCTTCTGGTTAGCCATCGCCATCGCGAAACAGCACGCCTTCCTATCGGTGACCGGGGTTTGAACTAGGGGCGTGGTGCCATTTACTACCAACCTAAATAGCCCTTTCTCATATTGGAGAGTTTCCGTGCACTGGACGGTACTTAACTGCCGAAGTCCACTAAGAAAACTACCGTAGTCTACACATGATAATCTACGTAGCCTAGGTATGTATAGTAAGATTTAAAACATCTGAATTCACGTTTGGCAATTGCAGCTAATTATCTCACTGTCTTCCCTCTTTGCAGTCTTTGGTTAACGTATATGAAATCGACCAACTATTTTAAAGGATAACGTATACCTACTGTTTCGGAGCAGCAATATAATTAAATTAATTCCTGGCATATTTCTTGCGTCGTGATTCCTCTTCGTTAGCCAAACGTGGATCGACGGTGGCTTTATTGGACATACTTGCTTTATTGCATGGCTTACCGACGTGCGCCTGACTGATGCGTAGGTCACACGCTGCTAAACTGAGCTGCTCGCGATAACGTGTGGCTCTCGCTCACAACTGACCGTGGGTATTTTGTGGCTTTCTCTAGCTCATTGACAAATACCGGTGCATTTCACTTTCTTCTCAACTTTCAGGTGTGCTTTTAGTTGTCTTGGCTACGGCGGTGCCGGAGACATGGCGCGGATGCTTGCCTAGTAGAAACAGTACTCTTCGTGCACACCTAGGAATCTTGCTCCACGACCCCGAGGTGACCTGAGTCCTGTACTTAGTCCGTCAATTGCTGCTTGACGGACACTTTTCACATGGTATCCCTCCACGTCTTTGTTAGTGTGTAGCCTAACCTTATACATGACCTATCTGTATAAATAATTGATTTCTCCTGGTCCCTAAAACTTTCTATGTCTTTTAGATATCTGTCCCCATCTGATAATAGTGTTTTTTCTATAGTATGCACTAGTTACTCCTTTCATATTCGAACCCCAAAACATGTATAATCGTCTCAGAGTGGCCTTTGAAAAATAAGGTAGGATATCATCACCGTGACAAAATCATACTCCACGTGGGTGGAATATTTTCAAGCAACAAAGATTGACAATTTGTCTCACTCTACTTAGCACATTTCCATCATATTGCGTTAATCTAGCGTTTTTCCCGCCTTTTTGTTTTACGATGGCGTTCTTAGAGGTCCTATCATTAGTTTCTTTTTAATCGTATACGCTATTGCTTCTCAACACCCGATAGTCTTAGCTGTTTCCTTACTGCCTTAGTAATATTCATGTTGTTTGAAAGTCACATTCATAATTATTTAGCGTCACTACTTCTTAATTTACGAATATATCGTCTCTTGTCAGCTTTTCCATCCATAACTACAAGTATTTACGGAAGATGATAAATAAATTACGTAACAACACTTAACAAGTTTCACACAGTATGAACTAATACGATTCTTTACGAGCTGATGTTAACTTTTACTGCTGCCTTTACGTCTAGTGCCTTTCAGCTGAATAGGTTTGTTTGCCTTACACGATGAAAGCAAGAGGTTACAGGCTTCTGGTTTATTTTAAAAACTCTCTCTAACCTTCCTCAACATTTGCTCTCGCTTGGTCCCCAATGTAAACTCAATAACAAAAAGGTTTTCCATTGCGAAACTTTTGCACTGCTCAAGTATACAATTTCTGAGAACATTTAATTCAAAAAATTGTAAGACTTAAATAAGCAAATATAGAAAATTCAAAGTAGACAGGTAGCAACACTATAGTTTACTCCCGTTAAGAAAAATATAAACGTATTCTAGTACTTAGTTTATTAGTTAATACGTGATGAGCATTTAAACAACAAATATCGGACTTTCACTAAAATTACGCTTTCTGTTGAAATTTGGGGCTAGAGAAGTGTATAATCACTTTAAAAGATATAATCTGGCAGAGTAAAAAGATCTGCATAGAGTAATGTGTTTAAAGCTGAAAATAGTAACAACAGAATATTTACACCATGCTATTTGGAACCTGGCAACAGCGCGAGAGTAGAAAAGGACGAAGCTAGTGGCAACTTGTATGCGCTAGATAGAGAGTGATATATCCCATTCAGCTCCATACTATCAATTAAGGATGACACAGGCTATAGTTTTGACGTTATTTTTCTATTATTGTCAGTTTCAATACATTTCAAACATATTTTATAGGTAATATTTTAAACAGTTGTAGCCCAGCAAAACAATTCGAGCCATACTTACACTAATTCCTCCTTATACACGTCAGCTAGTTTGGTAAAATTCATGTGTGCTATGATAATCTGAGAGAGTGGCAGAAAGAGGAAGGAAGAGAGAGAGAGAGAGAGAGAGAGAGAGAGAGAGAGAGAGAGAGAGAGAGAGAGAGAGAGAGCCAGGGAGAAAATGGGAAGTCAATGATGCACAATGTTCTATGAACATGGCCAGTCAGTCATACGTAACAATTATTTGGCATATAGGTTGCCAAACTATTTCACTCCGTATCAAGATATATAAGAGATAAGTGGTATATTGACTACCAAAGAAAATCTCACAGCAGCTCGCGTCTAGGTCACATTGTTTATCACTGTACGAAACCGGCGCCATTTCATTGGTTGCTTTAGGCCACATGGTATGCCACTCCTGCTAGTCTCAGAGGTTATCTAAACCTTAACTTATAACCACAACAAAGGCTACAAAATGGTGTAGAAGTAAAATATTTGTTTACACTCTCAATCGCATTGGCTAAAAGAGAAAGAGGTAGAGTGAGTGCATGCAGTTTGTCATCCAGACCCCTTGTCATGACTAGTAGACATAGCTTATCGTTTACTGCAGGTAGAATCGGAACTGATAAACTCAACGCCACAGCTGGAATGTGACCCCCCACTTACCAGCCGAGTGCTCTAACCATTAAGCTACTCTGACAACCTGCCAGTATGACATTGAATTCTACAACCAGTTCGTATTTCTTTCAAACATTGCCCACACACGCCTTGTGTTTAAAACACCAACAGTAAGTTTGTGGGCTAAGTAAATAATATTTATCTCTAGTTTCTAATCATGATTAGCCAATTATAATAAAAGAGTTATTTATTTAATCACAGAAGTGTTTATTCTCACAAATGTATAACATCAATTATAAATCACAAGATACATACAAATGCATATAATATATTCCTTCATTTCTGTAATATTGTTGTTTTCATTTGGTGTAAGGGGTTTAAAGCAGTTATACGATAATACAACTTTTCCACGGCAGCATACATATATGAAAACCTTTCTCTGTGAGCGTATGTGTGTGTCAGAAAGAGATAGAGGCAGAGAGAGAGAGAGAGAGAGAGAGAGAGAGAGAGAACTTCTATGTATCACTTGATCGTCTTCGCTCTTATAGTGTTGCTCTTGATGGCTCAGTTGATTAGAGGCTGGCCAACTGATCACAAGGCCGCGGGTTCAAACCCGGTTCAGACCGATGTTTTTGAAGTGTGCGTAAAAGACGACAGCTTCAAGTCAGTGGATTTACTGACATGTAAAAGAACTCCTGCGGAACGAAATTCCGGCACACCGGCGACGCTGATGTGATCCTGGCAATTGACAGCGTCACTAAACAATTTTATAAATAATTCTAATTTTCCCCCGTTATTGCTGTGTTATCAAGCCACTACTCAAGACACTGTGATAGATAAGGTGAAGAACACGTCTAAGGCTCCAGCAAACGCAAAATCCGCCGAATTACCTTATTGCTTATTTACTTATAGGTGCAAGGAGAATATGGGAATACAGTAGGCTTTGAGCGATAGTCAAATGTTTTAAAGCTTTCAAATTACGTTCTTTCAAGTTCCGTTCACTCACGGTTGACATATAAAAAAATGAGTAACGCGGTTCCATTTGACAGAAGTATGTTCTTCAAAACTCGCACAAATAACAAGCAATATCTCCGAAATAGTTCACTCAAAAAAAAAAAAAAAAAAAAAAAAAAAAAAAAAAAAAAAAAAAAAAAAAAAAAAGGACATAAATTGTGTGTTTTAGCAAGATCTACATATTTGTGTAGTAAGATATGGTCTATCTCATACGGCTTACCAGTTACGCAAAACTCATCCAGAGTAAATACGGCTACAGAAGCTATAGCCAGAAAATTCAAGGGTAAAATTTCATTTGTCATTAAAATGTCTAAAACATACGGCATTTTAATAAAAATCGTTAGAACCATTTGCAAGAAAGTAATAATTTTCGAAAAAGGTTCCATGTAAAGTTAGTTTAGGGTGATGCAATATCTTCGTGTCGTATCCTTGAAAGACAATATACTCTGGTTACTAACCGACTTTTCGTTTTTGACTTATGCTGTCCACAGATGACACACACACACACGCACACACACACGCACACACACACACACACACACACACGCACACACGGGCATTTTTCTAAAAATGGTTTTTTTATTCAGGAGGTTTCAAAACATATGTTTCCGGTGAAATTTCGACATCGAATTTTTGGGTGGAATACAATACCTCCCCTACTTTAGTATACGTAGTAGGGAAAGTAACAAAGAATAGATTATAAACTTGTCTGTAAGAGCAAAGTATACAGGTACTTTGAGTAATATGCTGTTACGAATGAAGTGCAGTAAGAAATAGTTCAAGGAAAAAATCAATTTCGGGCTTTGTTGATCATCCCTTACAATTGTTTCTTCCCTATATGCACTCGGTTGGTTTTAATTTCAGCAAAGCGATTTTCCTTGCCTCCTAGAGACCAAGATACTTCAAAAGCCCTGCAGTGCTTTCAGAATATCTACTTTAGCTGTCATACTTCTTTCAGTCGGGTATGATCACAGAAACTAGCGGAAGTTGCAAGAACGTGCCCATGTTTACAACATACGCTGTAATTATTTCACCCTCAAGTTAAACCAAGGTCTGACTCAACAGGGTTGAGAGATGATGGCAATGGATATGGTTTGAAGAACAAAGAGAAGGGAAGTGCAACGAGGGGAGTAGAAATCAGAGCTAGCATTCGCTTCAAAATGTGCTTCAGGCTTTATTCGCTCAGCGTTTGTGTCCAACGGAAAGAAAGAGCAATAAAACAAAGGACGTTCAAAAGAGAAAGCTGAATGTGATGATCATCTGTGCATTTCCAGCGCTCTGAAGAAACTTCTCTCTTGCTGAGCCAGCTACTCCTTGATTATCAAATTATCACAAGTAATATCACAAGACGTCTGGGAAGATCAGACTATCCAGTGATATTTACCTGAACCGTGTCATGAATACAATGTGAATTAAATACATCGTGAACATTATACCAGAAAATGTTAAATTCTATAAAGAAAAAAAGAAACTACAATATTGTGACGCCCGGCGCGGAGATAAGCAAAGGACTGTCGTGGCCGGACTTCTTCAAGCCAAATGCCGGGTCGGTCAGCGAAAAAAGGCGTCTAAGGTGTCTGAATAACTACAATGGAAGCGGCTATACTAAAGGAGGTTTCTCCAGAACTTTCGAGAAAGATCTAGTCTTGAAATTGTCGGCGTGTGTGGAGTCCAGCAAGGTCCATGTGACGTAACCCTCACTATATAAGGCCAGGAAACAGCAGTGAGTGAGTTTAGGGACAGGCATGAGTCGGTTAGTATTGCAATGAATGTAAGACAGCTGTGCGTATGTGTCGCCGTGAAAGATACGTCGGTCGTTGTGAAGATTCTAACGGGCGTCGAGTAATTGCATCGTCGTAGTGAGTGTATCAGAGACAAAGTGAAGAAAACACTGAAGACAGTGTTAAGCACGAGAACAAAACAGTGTATTTGTGATAAAATTTTAGAAGATAGTAAAGTGATATAAAGGTAACCGGACTGGATTTTTACATTTTGTCTCAATAATTAAGATTAGTGTAGTTCGACATACTGAGCACTGCCAACTGAGGAAAAACAAACCCAAGAATTACGATCTCTTGTTGGAGTATAACAGAGAACCAGTTTGTCAAATAAATGCCATTTTATTTTTGATATTAACGAATGGTGTTTCTTCTGTAAAAGTGCATTAATTATTAAAAGAACAATTGTTAAAACAGTTATCAATTTGAAGTGCAGTCCTATTTTGATTGCAAAGTGCAATAAATTGTTTTTCAGCGATTTCTGGGGTAGAGTTGGCGACACTGACTAAACAAAAGAATGGTCTAGTGATAATGTGTACGAAACAATGAGCAAGTTATAATTGGCATATGATAATTTAATGCCTTTATGTAAGAAATAGTGGCAAAGATTTAGCACCATGTGTTCCAAGCTGCCTGATACTTGTAGTTTCCATCAAAGAACTCAATAGATAACACCATTCGTTCTATAGTTAAACTATGAGCACATCCACGCGATTGTTTAAGGTAGACTAAATCTCAAAATTCCCAAAGAATTGGCATTGAATTACCACCGGTATTTATATTTGCTAATACGTATAAAAATACGAATATTGATTGAAGACACAAACTATTTTTGTGTTCGACAGACCGTAATATACGGAACTGAGACTATCAATGAACTCAACGGCATGTTGGAAATATCGACTTGTATAAGCCGGGCTGTAACCGACGTGGGACTTAAAAATATTCTGCTCTCCTAATGCGCTCAATCATTTTTTCCATGGCTGTACAAGAGTAGAGAAGGATATTTGAGTACAACGCACCAGATGTTTTGTTACTCAGGGTGTTTCGAAACGTATATTTTCGTGAAAGTATATTGGTATCCACATCGAATGTGTGTGTGAGAGAGAGAGAGAGAGAGAGAGAGTGTGTGTATGTGTGTGTGTGTGTGTGTGAGTGTGTATTTAGGTTAATTATTTAGATCGCAGTTGCACGTGTAGTATACAGAGTGGAAGTGAAATAATCAGCCAGACTGAAGGAGGTGAGAGAGTGGATGTAAACTAACAAAAAAGTCCAATAACTTTTTATATAAAATGCACCATTAACTAGATAATCGCATTTGAAAGTGAGAGTGTGTGGCAACGTGGCACTACCTGTTGATCGGATACTCAGCTTCTACCGGAGGATCGATGAACTATTCTAATTCTCTATAAAAAACATTTAAGTAACGTTAGCCATGTATGTATTTCAGATGTTTTGCTGCACTGCGGCAGACACCAGAAAATTACGAGAAAAAGTAAAGTTATGGCTAATTACCGCGTATGAAAACATTACCTTAATTCGTACATTTCCGCGTAATTACAAATATTTTATGTGGTAGGTTCAAAGGTCTGGATATTTGGCCTGTTCTATTTGAGAAGCTTATGCCATGATAAGATAACGACCTCACTTGGAATCGGATTCTTCTTTTAAACGTTGCCCAAAATTGTTTATTAACTTCCAAAACCAGTTGCAGTATTACATCCATTTGTAGGGAGTTAGAAATATGATAGAAACATAAAAAAAGAAACTTTAAGTGTGTTCTAATCAGTCAGAAACACATACATTCACTTGAAATGAAACGAATACACACTAAGTCTATGTCTACTTACTGCGCATGCGCAAGTTGCCTTGTGCACTTTATTTACTGAATGGTAGGGACCTAACAGGATATTGATGTTAGCAACAAATACCAAGGCATTTTGTAACACTTACACATGTGGTGAGCAAATGTAGTTTGCACATGGTCTGTAAGACGTTATGTATGTAGCACTGGTACAGAGGCTGGAGGTCATGTTATACCTGCATTGGATGTTTATGTGGTGAATGTGCATTGAGTATTCCAAAGGTTATGTCACTCTTGCATGAAACACCTCTTACGTTATTATTACCGTTATTTCGTATTGAATTTAACAATTTGATACTAATAATTGCTAAACTTTTAGGAAAGCATAATTTATAACGTGAATTCTTCCCGCCACTGCAAAATGTTTAAACAAAATGTATGTACAATTGTTTGTACGTTTGCCCTGGTAAGTGTGCAACTCTCAACTTTTAATACACCCGATTTAAAACGGGACTGACGTGTTTTACACAAGCATGTATTACATCTAAAAAAAGAAATTTCTATAACATGATGCAGAAGATTTTGGAAGCATTTTCGCTTCCAACAATTACTGCAAGTTTTAACAAGAATCTTATGAGTGCCAGATAACTTGAGATAGTGAAATTTGCAACACGAAGTTTCTAACAAGATTCGCGTGAGTATGTTCGAAAGATATCAAAATATTTCAAGAAATGTAGGTAAACAAATTTGACACGTGTTTACACCCAATGAATTCTACAATCATGGACTAACCATTATTTACGTGGTAGCTTTAGAAATAAAAATGGCCATACTTTTAATAACTAACATTTATTAGAAATAAAAAATGTACAATAACATTGGGATTAATTTTAAATAAGAGCAAGTATTCAGTATCTGTAGTCAGTCTTCACATATTTTGCGGTAAACAATTGCATGCAATTAAGTAAACATTCCGCGCGATCAACACCGGTATACGAAGAAATTAAACACATTTGATGCCATGTTGCCAGCTCTAACAGAATAAAGAAGGCAACAATGTGCGGATCTTTAAATTTTATTTACACAGAAACCGTTGAATGTATTGAAGTACGCCAAAGGAAAAAGTTGTCGTTTATTCAGTTTTCTATTAATGTACCCATAAATCAAGAACCTTTAATCAACAATAATTCAGTCAGGTGATATATTTTTTTTATAAAATATTCTTTTTCTAGAAAACTATAAATTTTACAGATGTTTGGTATTAGACTTTCTTGTTACTCACAATAAGAGAAATTCGCTGTTAAAGTCTGGCGGATTATTTCACTTCCACTCTGTATGTACATGAGCTCCAAACGAAATGCGACATATTCCAGGACTACAAAGCGCTCATTCTCTGACATCTTGTTACTTCCTCCTTAATGATTCAAAATGCTACCTACCCTGCCAACAAGTAAAATTAAGTCATTATGCATGATCGCGGAAATGTTGGCATTCTGCAAGCACATTTTCTAGCGAAGTGATTACGCTTGCCCTGTCAGTCGAATCAGCAACTCCACGCAGAATTGCCACCAGAACTGACGTCACGACAGGTTTTCACCACGAGAGATTCTACACCTTGTATTTTCCGAGACTCGTGGAGCAGGAACTGCCAGCTTCCTTCTGCAGCTTGTGGAACAAAAGTGGCACAAGATTCTCGTAACGCTGCAGAGATAATAGGCTTTTGCTATATTCCATTTGCTTCTGAAAGTACGACTTGGGGTGGAAGGTCGGAAAAGAAAGAAAGACACGGTTTTTCCTTTACATTGGTCCCTCCTTTTTCTTGCAAGAGCTGAGATGCTGGTGTTCCAGGCTTTTACATTAGTACCTTGGGAGGTAAAAAAAACAGAATACTCTCCGCAGCAAAGCCAAGCACGAAATACGTTCCTTCTTGTGCATCTATAGAGTAGGTAGTTTTATTATTAATTACGACCGCTAGTTTTAGCTAAACAAAATCGGACATGTTGCATTCACATGACTTTCTCTACTCTTGTACTAGCCATTCTTACGAACTCCTATTCTTCTATCTTCATGTTAGTTGAGATAAACATCTGCAGAAATCATCTTATTGCCTATTTCCTTGTAGGTGCAAGAGAAATATGGAAATACAGTAGGCTTTGAGCGATTGTCAAATCTTTTGAAGCGTTCAAATTCCGTTCATTCAAGTTCCATCCTCTCACGGTGAACATATAAAAATGAATAAAGGTGTTCCATTTGACAGAAGTATGTTCTCCAAAATTCACACAAATAACAGGCAATATCTCCTCAATGGTTCACTCTACAAAAACGTATTTACACATAAATTGTGTGTTTTAGCAGACTCTACAGTTGTTGTATAGTAACAGTTGCTCTATCTCTTATGGTTTACTAGTTATGCAGAAGTTATCCAGAGTAAGTAGGACTTCATGGGTTATAGCCAGAAAATTCAAGATATACATTTCATTTGTCATAAAAATAACTCAAAAGGATGGCATTTTAATCAAAATCATTGGAGTCATTTTCAAGAAAATACAAATTTTCGAAACATTTTCCATGGAAAGGGTAGTTTAGCGTGGAGGAATATTTTTCAAAATCTTCGTGTGGCATCCTTGAAAGATATTAAAGTTAAATACCAACTTTGGTTGTTAACCGAATTTTCGTTTTTGAGTTGTGCTGTCCACAATCTAACATAGACATACACACGGACCTTTTTCTAAAAATTTGATGTGTTGCACTCACATGACTTTCTCTACTCTTGTATTAACTATTTTTACAAATTCTTATACCTCTATATTCTTCGCGTTAGTTGAGATAAGCAGTTTTACAAATTATCTTATTGCTTATTTCATTGTAGGTGAAAGGGGAATATTAGAACACAGTAGGCAGGGTTCCAGGAGGCCGTGACAGCAAACAATTTAAACTTTTCAGCGTTCTCCAATTTTAATCAATAGTCGGAATTCGAAAGACTCTCACCATACATAACAGATAAGTAGAACGTGTCTACTAAATATGCTTTCTCGTATGCTAACAATTAAACGAGTATAACAAGCGGGTTAGTAAGGCATTATTAAAAATCCTTCGCTAACCTCAAACACGCCATTTCACACAGCAAACTAGTGTACACCATCTGAAGCAATGGCAGCTGCTGAGTACAGCAGTCTACCGTCTCACAACGTCGACACAACCTCCTTGAACAACAGCACTACAAGAAACTTCAGCTATTCTACAATTGCTTAGACTTCTCCCAAGAAAGAAGAAGCTATCATCATCGACTCCTATGACGGACTTACCATCAGAGACTGCGCTCTCGCTGTGAGTAAATTAACGGAACCAGGTAATATAAAATTTATGTCACGGATCTCTAGCTCCAGAATATGCATATACCTAACGTCATCTAAAGTAGCAGAATCACTGGTTAACAAACATCCTAAGATAAATATAAACAATGTTACTCTTCAGGTCCGTTCTCTAATTACTCCAAACAAAAGAATCGTTCTTTCAAATGTATGTCCAATTATATCAAACTCACTCATACAGACTCAATCAAATGCACATGGAATTAAACTAATGTCAAACATTACCTACATAAGAGCTGGCATCTCTGAGCCAGGACTTTCCCATATCCTTAGTTTCAGACGTCAGTTTTATACTCCACTCAATGATGTGGAGAAATTACCTCCAAGCATACAGATCCTGTATGAAGGCACTAAATATTGGATATACCTAACAGCGGATACCCCACCTGCTTAATCTGCAAGCAGGAAGGCCACCTTGCAAAACATTGCCATGAAGCTGACGGTATACAAGAAACTACTCCTCAGGTCTTAAACAAAGACATGTTTCCAGAATTCCTATCGCTACCACAAGTCTCCAGGACCGTCCCCCTTCCTCTCGTAAAGAAAAAGATACTGAACAGCAGCAATCACCTAACCTCACTTCTACCCCTGAGCCCATCCTGCCATTTCAAGACGAACACAACAATTCCCCAGAACCTATGCTAATGGAAACCCAAACAAGACCTAAACGACCAATATCAAACAGCACAACTGATACAGAGGATAATGCTTATATAAAAGAAGTGCGGCACCCCCCCCCCCCCTTACAGACCAGGCTAAGAAGGTAAAGAAAGCAAACGTTATTCCATCAATAGCTGAATCTCTCAGACCAATTAAAATATTATTGAGGCAGACACCCACAATTATACATTAAACTTCAGTCAGTTCCAAAGTTTTATGGAAAACAGTGTTGGAGTAACAAACATTATTCCCATAGCTTTGGAATACACTTCAGATCTAGAATCTCTAGTGCACACAATGCAAAAGGTCTGTCTCTATTATATAGAGCGTAGTATAAAGACCACAAGCAGTAAAATTTAAAAAAAAAAAGAAAATAAAAAATAAATAAATAAATAAATAAATAAAAAACTGCTGGAATACATTAATCAACTCAAGAATGCTTCCCAGTCAACAAAACCGAAGTGTCCCGAAAACTAATCGTCATAGATATTGCACCAAATTTCATAAACAAAATTAACATATGATTTCCATGGCAGTTTCGAATTTCTTAAACTATTAATCAACAAACATAAACCTGCAATTATGTGTTTTCAAGAAACTAACTTCAAAGGAAACTATGTTGCATCCTTACGAGGTTATACTCAATATCACAAAAACCGCAAGAACTGCCTTCATGCTAGTGGCGATGTAGTAGTGTGTAGTAATTTTTTACACTATGTTCCTACAGGTTTAGAGCAAGCCTGCCAGATTGATACCATATATACTGACTTCTCTAAAGCCTTTGATCAGGTAGATCATGACATTCTCCTATATAAACTTTCTAACTTTGGGTTTTCAGTTCAAATGTTAAACTTAATTTCCTACTATCTCTCTAATAGAAAATATTATTTAAATTTTCATCAATCATGTGGTTAATTCTGGAGTTCTCCAGGAATCAAATTTAGTACCTTTATTTTTCATGCTGTTTATAAACGACCTACCAAATTGCATTAATTATTCCAAATATCTATTGCATGCTGGCGATCTAAACTTATACAGGGCAATTAGTAATGCCGACGATGTAATGCAATTACAATCTGATCTGGATAATATCAATAGAGGGAGCTTGGAAAACAAACTTGGCTTCAATATTAAGAAACACTTCTTTTTTATATATACCAGAAGCAAGCAACACCTAAATTATAAATATTATCTAAATAGTTCTCCACTTGTAGGTGTATATTCTGTCACAGACTGAGGTGTTACTATGACCCAGAATTTCTCTTTTAAACTCCACATTATAAATATAACCAATGACTCCTTTAAGAAACAGAGTCTTGTATTCAGGATCTGTAGGGACTAGGTTAAGCTAATTCTATACAAAAGTCTTCTTCGTAATTTGAAATACGCCGCAAGTGTACGGTCACAAATGTATAAATGTCAGAACAATCAAATAGAGAAGATCCAAAAAAAAGTTCCTAAGATACTTATATTGCAAAACTCACGGTGTTTTCATTTATAATCAGAACTTGCAGTATAGTCAAGTGCTTAATGAATTCAAAATTGTCTCACTTTCTGATCGTACAGTAATAGCTGAACAATTATTTCTGTCTAAACTCATAAATGGCCTGGTATCCACTGAAGAACTGCTTGACAGAATATATTTTAATGCCAGTACTGGTAATTTTATAAACGTCAGCTCTTTTAATTTAGGATTCCGAAAACGTTATCCCATAAAAATTCTCCCGTTCTTAGGTTGTGAGCGAAATACAATAAACTTTCGACTAAAATAGAGCTGGATTTTAGCTTACTTTACAAGCAGTTTAAAAACAATTAAATATGGGAATTATTTGCTTGTGATTTTCAGTTGTATCGCTTATTGCTATCTGCAGAGTCAGTATGGCTTGCAATTCTAATCTTATATAGTAGCTTAACAGATGTTTCTTTTTTTAGTCTTAGTTTCTTAATAGTTTAACCACCTCCGTGGCGCAGTTGGTAGCACGCTTGCCTCTAGCGTGGAGGACCCGGGTTTGATCCCCGGTACCATCATAGGGATTTTTCCTCCGCTGGGAGGTGTGGCACGGGGTTCACTCAGCCTCGTTAGTTCAAGGGGGGAGGCAATTGAAGAGCTACTTAATGGAGAAGTAGTGACTCCAGGTCGAGAGGGCCGTATAACTGGCTGGGAGGGCTCGGGGCGCTGACCACGTACCACCCTCTAGTACTGCACCCCACCAATGACGCCTGTAGTGGGTCGAGGTGGGGGACGCAGCTGCTGGACGGCAAGCCTTGGCCCTTCATGGGCTTTTGCGCTGGGGTTTGGTTTTTTCTTAACAGTTTATTGTAGTCGCTTTCTATTACGATTAAAATGTGTTTAGTTCACAAAATCCCGCCGTGTCTTGCATTCATCATTAACCTTAATTTTATTTGTTTTATTTTTTGAATTATAACTTATTCATAATTGTTGCTTACTCCGTTGTATTATTCATTCGCTTGATTAGCATACAGTTTTGGATGTATTGCCTTAAGTAATAGCTTAATATATAGTTTATTTTTAGTTTGTTTGTATTCTTTCTTGTATTCTTATTTTGCATTTATTCAAGCTTGTATAAATAAATTACATGTAGCTACTGTAATTGGAGCTTTGCTCTGTTGTAGCACAAATAAATAAACAAGCAAATATTGTAGTTATCTTTACTTGTAAGAGCACACGCACGCATAAGAGCTTATAGGCTTATTTACCATGGTAGAAGAAGAAGGAGAAGTTCACCAGGAGTGAGTGAGTACCTCCCTCACAAAAGCAAATAGCGATGTCTATTGCTCTGAGAAATGGAACCAAGAGAACCTATATATTTGCAAACTAGATACACGTTTTCTGATAATGGAAGAAAGGAAGGAAGTGAGATAGCATTTGCAAAATACCTTGCAGACGTGACTCTGCTTTCAGCAATCCGTTATTCAACTTCTCTCCTAGCGTTATCCCTGCTGATAAAAGGGTAGAAATGAAAAACAGTCGTGGAGTTGTCCTTAGGGAACCTGCTACATACATACATCTCCAGATCTTTGTTCCCAGAGCAAACGAGGGGAGAGAGAGCGAGAGGAAAGAGGCGCTGATAATTTCATTTTTAATTGTGGTCTTGTCTCGAACTGGAAGCAAATTGCCTAAGTTAGTTTGAGTTTTCGAAAATCATCTTAATTTATAAGGGTGCGAGTTTTCTCTCAACAGAGGTGTTTCGTCTTATTCCTTGCCTGTCAAATTGGCTCTTAAAGGGTTAAATTATGTGGTGGGAAGGAAGGGCAAAGTCAAGTTGCAGAAAGCTTACGGCGAGTTTGATTGAGCTAATACGGGGTTATAAATTTTCCCTCCTCACTCACTCACTCTCTCACCCATCTTCTCCAACTTGCTCTCTCTCTCTCTGGTAAAAGTTGGTAGCAGAAGTTTAGGGCCAAGGCGAGTGCGCTACTGTAGCCAAAACTACAAAGTAGGTGTTTGCTTATGATGCAGTTTAAACTTATATACAGGCTTTAAACAAACTTTACTGAAATCCTTGAAATAGATAAGTACACCTTAAAGGTGTAGGCATCACAAAACAGACTTAAAGATACACGTTGCACTCACATGAACTTCTCTGATCTTGAACTAATTGTTCTTATAAACTCACCTCCTCCTCGCGGTTCCATCACCTTCAAAATCTTCGTGTCGTATTCTCGCAGCCTATTAAGCTTAAAGGAGTCATTACACGTCAAATCGAACAAAATATCAGATTTTCTTGAAATGTTTTTTTTTTTTTTTTTTTTTTTTGTGTGTGTTTTGGAACAAAATATATTTGACCCGTGTTTCTTCATTTTATATAAAAAAATTATTTTGGCAGATATTAATTTTTGAAATGTCCCAAAAATCGCGCGCTCCTCACTCTTCGATCAATCATACCTCCGATTGTAATGAAGCAAATTACTTGACCTTCGGCTCAAATTAAAGATAAATCGCAGTATTTCGTGAGGTACTCATTAGAAAATTGTATTAATTATTATTAATATTATATTTTATACGATTAAAGTTTTAAAGTTAGATAATAACATAAACTCGACCATTTAAAAATATGGAAAAAAAACCTAAAATACAATGAAGTTTATTCAATATTCTCAGAGAAAATCAGAATGGAGTCTCTAATAGTTCAGTTGTAATTAACTTTGCAAGTTAGTGCAGCGGAGTCGCGAGGTAGAGGTAACGCCTACTGTAACCTCGCACAAATTGCTACCTTCCATTACGGCATTACTTACACTTACACTTACTTACACTTCTAGCTGACACTATTATATGTACACTATTAACATCTTCAAAATGTTTTTAAAATATGCATTTTAAACTAATGTTTCCATACAACACACAGCTTTACCTCCTTCTTCGAAAGAAAATTGCTTCACTAAAGCTTCAGTTTTTGACAAAGGAATGGAGTGTAATTTTAAAGCACAGCTGGACCCTTCGTTCTTGGCCCCTGACCTTGACTGGAAGTCCTGTTGGCGAATCCATAGCTTTTGTCTGTTTCATCAGCTCATATTGCATAATTCTGCGAATGAAACCATGCACAACATGGGGAGGGAGGGGGAAGGTAGTGATGCCTGCATGATCCGAGACAGTCTTGCTAATTCAAAGGCACTTTTTAGTGCAGTGTGCAGTTGAAGACATGGATCTTTGCGATAAAGAGTGAATATAGTGAATTTTTGAGACATTGATCATAGCGTAAATCAATTATGCCACCTGTACGTTCTAAATTAGGGACCAAAACATTACACAGTCAAGAAGAGAAATTATTTCAAATGTATAGACGTACATGAAGGAAGAAGCTAAAAGCAAACAACTGCTTACATAAGATTAAAAAAAAAAAAAAAAGTTCAAAAGCACGTATCAGATGCCATAGGAGTACCAGAAAGAAGGTACATTGTGGAGATATTTTTCTGTATGGACTGTACTGCCTTAGTAAGAATCTGAGTAGCATAGCTGAGGCGGCAATTCGCATGCTGTCTGCAGTCACCTGGCTTGTTACTCGTCCGTGTGCGCTTGCAGGCCTCCAGAAAAAAAAAATTGTAGCGAATGCACTAATGCAAGCTCCATAGTTTTCAACATCTTATTTTATAGATAAAATGTCAGGGAATACGTGTGTAATTTTTTTTTTTTTTTTTTTTTTTTTTTTTTTTTTTTTTTTTTTTTTTTAGATTTTTAACACATCGATTAAAATTTTATTTTTGGTTTTACAAAATATACCGCCAAAAAACAGTCCAAAATTTATGTGTAATAATGATTGATCGAAAGTTGTTGAAAGTGTTATATATAACCTTTCCTGTGCGCCAAACCCCAACTCTCAACTCTATATGAACTTAGAGTAACAAGTGATTTTATATTACGGTGCGCGCAGAAATTGCTTAGTTTCTAATAGCCATAACTAAGCAAGTAATTTAAAAATACGGAAATAAAAAAATAAGGGTCTCCTTATTTGATGCCTATTATCCATAAAAAAAAATTTGAACCTCCTACGAAAAAGTCGTGTTTTACGGGTGTTCGATTTGACGTGGATTGACCCAAATATGGAAAATCTGATGCGTTGCACTCACATGACTTTCTCTACTCTTGTACTAACCATTGTTACAAACTGTTATTCCTATTATTACTGTTATTCGTGTTAAATGAGATAAACATTTGCAGAAATTATCTTATTGTTTATTTCCTTGTAAGAAAGGAGAATATGGGAACACAGTAGGCTTTGAGCGATAGTCAAATCTTTTAAAGCTTTCAAATTTCATTGACATATAAAAATGAATAACGATGTCCCATTTGACAGAGAACTCCCTCAAATAACCCGAAATATCTCCGAGACGTTTCACTCTACAAAAAAAAAAAAAAAAAAAAAATGTATTCAGACATAAATTGTGTGTTTTAGCAAGATCTATGGGGTGGGTCAAAAGTCGCGATGGGGTAATGTTTATATTGAAATAACTCAGTTTCCGAAACCGAAAACTAATTCAAAACTATTCGTAGGTTGAGAGGGATATTTTTCCGCTTCATATGCGGATAAAGGAGGGCATTGTTATGTTATAGGGACAAGCCAGATTTTTCGCGTGGTATTAGTTGATGTCAATGTGAAACGCTGTTTGTGTTATAAGCAATGGCTGATACGAGCAAATATATGATTGAAGAACGTCTCATCGATACTGTGTGGGTTCATGAAAAACAACGAACTGGCGAAACGTACGAAGAAATCAGAGAAAACTTATTTCTTCGTTTCAATAAAGCAACTCCTAGTGAAGCTAATCTCCGAAAGCTGGATAGGAAGACTTTCTCAGCAGGCTCTGTGTTGGATGCAAAACGTAGCGGAAGACCTAAAAAATACTGCGATGATGATGTTAGTTATCTTCTGCCTGAATCACTGGAAATCAACAAGGAAACGATCGGCGGAAATGCAGATCCCAAGAACGTCGAATGAAAAATGAGGGTTCTCGCCCATACAGGGCCACCAATGCGACTGGCCCAATTATCTTTATCTTTTCATATTTCCATTCCTTATTAGTGCAGCAATAAATAAATAACTTTTACGTCACTGTGAAAGTTTATAATTGCTACACAAACTTGCACAAACTTAGAAAATTTCCGATCGCGACTTTTGGCCCACCAGTACATTTTTTGTATAGTAAGATTTTGTCTATCTCTTACGGTATCTCAAACATCTCATCAAAATCTTTAGAACCATTTTCAAGAAAATCATAATTTTTTAAAAATTTTCCTAGTAAAGGGTAGTTACGGGTGGAGCAATTTTCTTCAAAATCTTTGTGTCGCATCCTTGAAAGACATTAAACTTAAATACCAACTTTGGTTTTTAACCGACTTGTACTGTCCCGAGACTGACAGAGTGATAGACACGCACGCACGCACACACACATACACACACATACACACACATACACGGTCCTTTTTGTATGAGTTTAATTTGGATTCACGGGGCTTCAAAACATATATTTCCGGTGAAATCTCGACATCGAATTTTTGGGTAGAATACAAAAGCTCCTCTACTTACTATACATAGTAGAGAAAATAGAAAATTAGCCGGTCATTGAAGAATGGCAGACAAAAGATTTGGCGAATGTTTTAGTGAGACTTTTGATATTTTAATTGAAGAGATGAAGTCAAGATACCGTAATTTTAAATATAGCAGACCTATCTTTACTGAATAACCAAGTCCGTTCATTTATATTGATCATATGTCTAATTCCTCATTTCCCTGGATTAAACGCTAAAATTATTGTTGTTCTCACAGGCTACTGGATTAGTTGTAGTAACAACTGTGACTATACATCTTAATTAAAACGTATTAATGTTATTGCAAGTCACTATTACTATAGCTAATGTAATGAGTAAACTAATACATAGAAGAAGCTCAATGTGCGGCATGCCAGCCAGTTTTCTGTAAAACCGTTTCCCAGGATAAAACATTAATTTTCCTTCTCCTCTACGGTCATCATGTCCTCGTTTTCATTCTCTGATTATTTCCCTTACATTCTCTGTGCCTCTCATCATCTCTGGTTTTTGTTTTTAGTCCAAAAACACTTGCAATGGAAAGGACTGAAATCATTACTTCGCATTCAACATTAAAAGAATTCCTCGTGCATTTAGTGAGGCATTTCGAAAAGCACAGCTGATACGTGACGTTGGCAAAATGAGAGTGGGACAGAAAGCGAGAGTTTCATATATAAGTGCTCAACAGAACTGTCACATGGTCTTGCTTTATCCTCCACTTTTCCTAGCTACTCGCTACATGCATAATTACTCCAATCAGATCACATCTTAATTACCCCAAATTTGTTTACATAAGGTTACACTCACAAGACCTTTTCTGTTCAGTCTTCTTATAGGTACGAATTCGCTTCATGTAATCGAGATAAACATTTGTAAAATAGTTCTGTCACAAATTTTCACGTTTTGTTCGGTACAATGGGATCGTATGGTAGGCTTAAGGCATATAAAATACATTAAGAGTTGGTCGCTATTTGATAGCGTTGAAATTACGTTGTCTTTGCATGAGCAGCAGGGAAGAAACAATAAACAATTTCTCATCAATTGAGAAAAATATAATTATTTAAAATTCAAACCACTAACAAAGAATATCTCATAAATGGATATAATAATTCCACAAAAAGATGACAATTTGTGCTTTGATGAGCTCTATATCATTCGTGAAGTAAGATTTTGTCTATCTGTTACAGTTTTTCAGTTACGCAAAAGCTATTCAGAATGAAGAAAGCTTCTGAGGTTATTATTCCCAGAAAGGTCAAGATATACATTTCATTTGTCATGAAACTATCTTGAACATCTTTAAGGCATGTCTAAGTCTAAGCGTTTAGGGTCTTTCAAAATAGTCGGAATTGAAGTTCTGGGTGAAATACATTTAGTGGGAGAAGTTAAAAAGGCAGAGTAAATAAAAACTGTTATAAAATTCTGATATCTTGCATTACGTGTCATTAAAATTTCTGTGTGTCTGTCACTCTGTGAACAGCATAAGTCAAACACGAAAAGTTGGTTAGAACCAAATTTGGTGTTTAAGTTTAATATCCTTCAAGGATGCGACACAACGATTTTGAACAAATTCCTCCATCCTAAACTACCCCTTGCATGGAAGATTTCTCGAAAACTTTGGTTTTCTTGAAAATGCCTCTAACAACTTCGACTAAAACTGGCTATAACCTATGTAGTCTTACTTACTCTGGATGACTTTTATATAACTGGTAAACCGTAAGGCACACACCAAACATTACTGTGCAAAAAATGTAGATCTTGCTAAAACACACAATTTATGAAGTATGAACTGATGGAACACTTTCCGGCCGACATCACCGAGCTCTTCCGGCAAAGTGGAGTTCTGCAAATGTTTTAATGCACGAAGGGTTATCTACTTACGGTAGCCGGCTCCAGTGGGGCACCTGGTATAACCTCTCCCAGTTTCGAGAAGGTCCAAAGTTCAACGGTTCCGGTTCCTAGAGGACTACATCATCATCATCATCATCTATAGCTCTACGGCCTTTCAGATATAGCCTCGGCCTTCCTTATGACACTAGCCCATTTCTCTCGGCCCAAAGCCTTATTTCTCCACATTTTACTACCAACTGTCTTAAATAATGTTCTACGTCATCACTTCATCTAATTCTGATTCTTCCTCTCTTTCTACTACCTCGTATCTTTCCCTATTCTTCATTGCTGTATCCTGGGTCATTCTTTGACATGTCCTAGTCGTCTCAATTTTCTTGATTTTATTCATACCCAAAAGGCAGGAGTTGGCTGCCCCGTGGCGCAGTTGGTAGAGCACCTGCCTGCTGTCTCGGGGTCTCGGGTTCGATTCCTGTCAGGGGGTAGGAATTTTTCTCCAGCAAAGATTATTCCTCATCCTTCCCTGAGTCTGGAAGTATGAATGAAAGTGAGAATGTGTGTGTGAATTCAATGTATAAACCCCACTGTTAAGCGAGTAAAACCAATAGGCAAGTCCGCCTGTATGACCTCTGCAGTTAAAGCCAAATGGAACAATAAAAAAAGGTCAGGAGCATTATGTTTATTTATAATTTCTAAGTTTGTTCGGCTTCTCCAATGTTATTTTTAAATATTTAACCATAAATTCTTCGAATTAATTTCCTTTCCCAAGTGCTTAGTTCCTTTTCTGACTTATCTGTTAATGTCCATGACTCTGCTCTATATGCCTCAATAGGTTTTATAATTGCTTTATATAATCGTTCTTTTAACCTTTGTGAGCAATATATTTTTCTAAATGGAATGCCAGTTCTGTATACCAGTTTTTACTTTGATTAATTCTTGCTTTAAGTTCTATCACGATCTCATTTTGTTCCGTTATTAATGAAGCCAGATATTTAAAACAATCAATCATTTCATATGTTTGACCTCCTAATTCCAACTTCTTCACTTGTTAACTGTGTATCCTATTGACCATTTTGTTTTGCTAAGATTTATACTCGGACCAATTTTTGTTGCAGCAGTTGTTATAACTGTTACGATTTCTATTAGATGTGTGATTGTAGATTGTTCTGCCCAATACTACAATATCATCTGCAAAAGCTAAACGCTGACTTGATTAGATGCATATTGATCTACCTGAATTTATGGTTTCATTTCTTTTTATTTTGCCCATCGCTATGGCAAACGGGAATGTAGATAATTAATATCGTTGTCTTAATCACAGTGTTGTTTGGACATTTGTAGATAATGTTACTGGAACTTTGCCTTTACTGATGATATAAAGTAATGTTGACCAGATTTATCAATTTATTTAACATTTCAAACATGTTTAGTAGTAAAACATGATCACATAACATAAACAACGTGATCGATATGAGGTAACGCCCGATAGGTATGCAACACACCTAACGTACAGGTAACGCGGATAGGATCTTAATTAACGAATTCTACTAGGAAGACTACCGCAGTCTACACTTCATTATGCTAGTCTAGGTAGCCTGCGGTAGTTTTACAAAACCTATCACTAGGCAGTAGAAAATCAATGGTCAAAACCACAGTAATACGAATGAATATCATTGCTGAACTTGCATATAAATGAAACATTTAAAAAAATTTGATGTGTTGTACTCACATGACTTTCTCTACTCTTGTACTAATCATTTTTACCAACACATCCTCTATCTTCTGCATGTTAGTTGCGATAAACATTCGTACAAATTGTTTTATTGCTAATTTTCTTTTAGCTGCAAGAGTAATATGGGAATATCCTAGGCTTTGTGGGATAATCAAATATTTTAAAGCTTTAAAATTGCCTTCTCTTAGCACGGCTAAGCTATACAAATTATAACGATCTTACATTTGTGGAATATATAAGTATTGCAAAACTCACACAAATAACAAGGAATATCTCCAAAATGGTACACTTACAAAAGAAGCATACAAACATAAATTGTGTGTTTTAAAGGGATGTAAATATTTTGTACAGTAAGATTTAGTCTCTCCCTTACGGTTTACCACTTCTGCAAAAGTCATCCAGAGTAAACAGAACCACATAGGCAATAGCTGGAAAATTCAAAATATACACTGCGATGGCCATAAAACATATCAAACATATGGCATTTTAATAAAAATCGTTGGAGTCATTCTTAAGAAAATTAAAGCCTTCCAAAATTTTCCAAGCAGAGGATAGTTTAGGGTAGAGGAATTTTCTTCAAAATCTCCGTGTCGCGTCCTTGAAAAATATTAAACTTAAATACCAGCCTTGGTTTTTAACTAACTTTTCGTTTTTGAGTTATGTTGTGCACAGTGACACACACAAACACACACACACACACACACACACACACACACACACACAAACACACACACAAACCTGTTTCTAAAACTGCTGTTTCTTATTTTTATTGAGGCAGCCCCAAAACTTATATTTCCGGTGAAATCTTGACATCGAAGTTACTTCCTCTACTTACTAAAACTATTAGAGAAAGTAAAAATAAAGAAACACTCTTCCGCTCATTTTCCAAATTAGACGTGTTGAGTGTTCTCGGTTTATGCTCGTGCCAAGCCAAGACTAACTTCTCGCGTGTGAAGCAACCGTACGTTATTTCGGACGGTCATTATCCAGTGCGACACCTGTTAAATGTGACCTGCTCGTTATAAATATAACTGTAACGTGCGAAAGAGAGAGTGAGAAAGAGGACGTGTCAGACAAGTATCTGAAAAAGAGTGGGATTATTCTGATGCTCTTGTGACTATGAGGCGGAAATCTGTCCTTCACTGAATGGCAGTAGTTTGTAATAGTCGTATAAAACCGGAGATTTCCATATCTCTTTTCACAATGCCACAACGATTTTAAAAGAACAATGTATAAAATGAGTTTACAGTGAGTTAGTTATAATCTTTCTTCCACGATTCATTCTTATCTCTGCTTTCACCCGGGGATAGTTATGCTGTGCAAAATATTAGCACTTTAGATATTTCATAGTCTTTTTCAAATACCAACCTGATAATTTACACTATAAAAAGCACAATTATTTTAGTGATAGCATAACTTTTACAGAATATAGAGAACCAGAAAAATTTCACGTCAAGAGACATCTGAGATATGAACAACAAAATGTTCAAAAAAAGTATATGTGTGTGTTTCACATGAATATCCCTCTTCACTATAGTTTATTACTTTTTCTGCAACGTGAGGTAGGGGAAATAATGTATTCCAGCCTAAAATTTCATATCGACATTAAAACAAAAACATGCCTTTTGTGTATGAACGTAACCCAAAAACGAAATGTCAGCTAAATACTAACCTTTATATTCAGATTTTTATTCTGTCAAAAGTGGCTCATCACAGTCGGTTAAAAGTTGGTATTTAAGGTTAATGTCTTTCAAGGATGTGACACAAAGATTTTGAGGAAAATTGCTCCACGCTAAACTAACCTTTACATGGAACATTTTCCAAAAACTTTCATTTTCTTGTAAATGGCTCTAACGATTTTGATTAAAATGCCATATGTTTAACATATTTTTATCACAAACGAAATGTATATTTTGAATTTTCTGGCTGTAGCCTGTGTAGTCCTGTTTACTCTGGATGACTTTTGCATAAGTCGTACACCGTAAGAGATAGACAAAATCTTAGTATACAGAAAATGTAGTGGACCAGTTTTGAGATATTCCTTATTTTTTGTGTGAGTTTTGGAGAACTTACATTTCTGTCAAATAGTGCATCGTTATTTATTTTTTATATGTTAACTGTGCAAAGAGAACGGAGCTTTTAAAGCTTTAAAAGATTTGACTATCGCTCAAAGTCTACTGTATTCCTATATTCCCCTTGCACCTACAATGAAATAATAAGATAATTTCTGAAAATGTTTATCTCAACTAACACGTAGAAGATATAGGAATAAGAGTTTGTAAGAATGTGTAGTACAAGAGTAGAGAAAGTCAGAGTGCAACTCATCGGATTTTTTTTTTTTTTTTTTTTTTTTTTTTTTTTTTTTTATTTTCTACCTAAATCCTACTTTTAAGTTCAATGGTGATATCGGTGTCCTTGTCCTTGGAACATATTGCCTAATAGACAATGAGGGTTTTAGTGTGTACCTATAAAACTGTACTTCCTGTTAAAACGCTCCTTATGCCTAATAAAGGTTTTTGTGAAGCTAACCATGTCAGAAATTGCTTGTTATTTCTTTGTGTCTTCAAATACTAATACTTTCCCAGAATGGCAAGTAATTCGTTTTCCTGGTTATGCAAATAGAGTGGAAATTGAAAGCCCAAGAATGGGCACTCTTAAGTAATACACATTCTAACTGTACCATTTACCAACAAAATTTTTTTTTTAACTTTTTTATGTATTCATTTAAAACACCTGTAAATTATTCTGCGTCACATGGCAAACCATTATATAAGGTCAGATTTAATAATAAAAATAATTAGTACACATTGTAATATTTTGTTTTGAACTGGTATGCTGTACCGAACAGTTCCGTTACTTGAGGACAAAGCAGGTATGGCTTACAGTACAGCTGAATTTTATAATGTGGGCTTGGAGTTGGGAAAATGCGAAATTATTGTATAATTGTTGCTACGAAAATCTGTATAAAACGTTATTCATTGTCTCGCCACAACTCAAATTGAGTGGTCGTTCTAAAAGGTTCATAATTATCTGAAAAGCTGATAATTTATGTATGTGATTTCATGACTACTAAAAGAGGAAGAAAGTGCCTTAGCTTGGAAGCCTCTCACAGCAGAATCTCAAGCGAGAAGAGGCAGTTTATGTTTACGCAATTAGAGTGAAGTGCGTATCGCAGCAGACAATGTCTTAAATCAAGGTGCCATCACCCCGCTTCCCTGCAGCTAATTATTGCTCCACTTCATTATTCACTTTCAGTCTATTGCTGCTGAAGTACGCACCGCTTCTTCATTGAACGAATCAAATATCTAGTCGCACGTCAAAGAGCAAAATTCCAAGGTCGAGCAAGATTCCTAATCACGGCGTGCCTTGCGGATGTAATAAGGAACATCTAGCGTTTACTCAACTGTAAAGTGATAACGTTACGCTCGATTGCTACAAGAACAGCGCTGATATTTGGTAATATCTAGCGTGAAAAGCTTTCACATAAACAAGCTACTAGTAGTACCTCGATTTGCACGTGCTTGGCAGCAGTGTGGCACAGTTGGCAACAGAACAGTGGCTCATGCTTCTAGATCGCACTTGTATTATTTATTAGGTACCACACCGAAATTTATTAATTATAAGTCTGATAGCGATTCTTTAATGGACCTCCTTAAGTTCAAACTTCCATTAAAGGACCGGTCTTTATCCAATCGGACAATTCAATTTTTATTAAAGGGCAGGTGTTCCACCAATCAGAGAATTTCCATGTAGCAATGGCAAATGGCAGTTAATTACCGAAACGCAACTATATAGCGTTTCACTCTTAGAAGACAGTATGGAGTTAAATGGGACATCTCTGTCTCTATCTAGCGCATACAAGTTGCCATTAGCCGCGTCCTTTTCTACCCTCGCTCTGTTGCCAGATTCCTAATAGCATGGTATAAATATTCATTTGTTATAAATTTCAGGTTTGAACACATTATCCTATGCAGAATTTTTTTCTCTATCAGGTTATATCCTTTTCAGAGTCATTATACATTTCTATAGGTCCAAATTTCTTCAGAAAACGTTTTTTTCAATAGAAGTCCGATATTTGCTGTTTCTACACTCATCACGCACTAACTAACAAACTAACTGCTAGAATGCATCTATATTTTTTTCTTAGGTAGAGTAAACTATAGTGCTACTACCTGCCTACTTTGAATTCTCTATGTTTACCCAGTTAAGTGTTATAATTTTTTAAATTAAATGTTTTCGGAAAATTTTATATATGTGCACTGCAAAAGTTACGCAGTGTGAAACTTTTTTGTTATTGAGTTTACATCAGGGAACCAGCGAGAACAAATGTTGAGGAAGGTTGGAGAAAGTTTTTAAAATAAACCAAAAGGCAGTAACCTCTTTCTTTTATCCAGTAAGGCAAACAAAAGGTATTCATCTATTCAGCGTCAGGCCTGACACAGAAGATAGTATAAGGAGCAGCACTAGCATTAGTTCGAAAGAAGCCGTGTGTGTAACTGTGAGCTGTTATTGCGTTATTTGTTTAATGTTTTTGTAAATATTTGTAGTTATGGAGGGCGAAGCTAGGAAGGGACGATATTTTGGTAAATAAAGAAGTAAGGAACGCCAAATAATTATGAATGTGTTAGATTATTTTTTAAGTAAAATGCGTGTAAGGCGGTAAAAGAAACAGCTAAGGCTATCGGGTGTTCAGAAGCAGTAGTGTGTATGATTAAAAAGGAACTAATAAAAGGACCTCTAAGAACGCCATCGAAAAAGAAAGCAAAAAGGGCGGGACTACACAAAACGCTAGGTTAACGCAATATGATTGAATAGTGCAAGGTGGAGTGCGGCGAATTGTTCATTCTTTACTGTTTGCAAATATTCCACCCACGCTGAATATAATTTTGTCACAGTTCAACAGTGATGAGACCCTACCAAATTTCTCAAGGGCCACTCTGATTTGGGGTTCGAATATGAAAGAAAGGGTAACAAGTGCATATTAATAGAAAGAGACGATATCGATATCATCAGATGGCGACATAAATATCTAAAAGACGTAAAAGGTTTAGGGACCAGGGGAAATCAATTGTTTATACAGACGAGTCATTTGTAAATTTAGGTCATAGAGTAACAAAGACGTGGAGGGATACCAAAGTTAAAAGTGCCTGTCTCGTCAAGCAGCAATTGAAAGACTAAGTACAAGACTCAGGCCACCTCGAGTCGCTCGCGGAGAAAGATTCGCAACTAGTACATGTTGCAACACTGCGTTCCATTTAACGTGTACTGTCTTTTAAGGGTGAGACGCGCTATAGAAAACGCTAAAATGTCGAACACTACTGACAGTGAGATGCAACTTCCTCCGTCTAAGTAAGACGCGATTACACAAAACACACAAACTAACCCTAATACAGCATCAACTTCCAAGAGGCAACATTCCAAGGTTATCATTTTCATCATGCGGCTGTGACGTGCTCAAAACGAATCGATTGTTTAGCGCCTGCGCACAACTCCTAATATCAGCTGATGCAATACGTAGGTCATTGTCCTTGGTTAGTGCACAGTATTTTACAACATTTCAACTATAAAATCAGGTAATGGTCGAGCATAAATTGTCGTATAAAATTTAACTATAATGGTAGTAATTAAGACGCTCATGTGAAAATTGGGAAACGAGGAAAGCTCGTTTCCAAATATATACTCGCGTTTTAATTACTACCATTAGTCTCGTTGCATAATATACTATTATCGAACCAACACTAGATTTTACTCAATGCTATTACATCTCTGTAACTGACTTGAAACAAATTCGAAGAAACAAACAACCTAGTTTTAAAATCAGGTCTGCACACTAAATATCCATATTTATAGAAATCTGATTTGTTGCACTCACATGACTTTCTCTGCCCTTGCACAAACTATTCTTACAAACACCTATTCCTCTACCTATTTCATGTTAATCTAGATGAATATTTGTAGAAATTATCTTATTGTTTATTTTCTTGTGGATACAAGGGGGAAACAGTAGGTTTCAAGTGGTAATGAAATGTTTTAACAGTGGTCGCTATCTGATGACTTTAAAATTCGTTCTCTTTACTTGGCCAAGAAATAAAAAAGGAATAAAGTTTACAACATAAATAAGCAAGAGGACAATTATTGACGTGGTAAAAAGCAAGTAGGTTTGATTATATTTTATAGTTGTATTAATCAATATCCGGGGTTCACTCAGTCTCGTTAGGTCCCTGAGGGGCAAACTGAAGAGCTAGGTGACTGGAAAGTAGTGGCGCCTGTTTCAGAATACCACATAACCGGCCGGGAGGGCGCTGACCACGTCCCACTTCATGCGCCCACTCATGAGGCCTGCGGTGGACAGAGGTGGGGGACGCAGCGGTCGAGCGCACATCTTCGCCCGGATGGGCTGTTGTAATACGAAGTTATGGTTACGGTATTAATCAAAATATTGTTAAGTTTATGGGTGTGAAAATGCTAGCCCTTGTACGTAAAATAGGACCATAGTTTAAGCCGGTAGATGTGAATACGGGATAATTGATTTACCTGCTAAATCAACATAACTGGAAAGGCCATGAACTCGTACTATCTCCCAAAAGAGTTAATGATAGGTGTTTATTTTACATGTACTTATCGATTGAAATACTTGAAATGCGCTTTCACGACTTCAGCTGTTATCCCGTGCCTTTGAAGCATGTAAACATGCCGACCGCGGTATGAATGTTATACTCTCCTGAGAGATCCTGCAGCCTCGAGGAGATGCCTCAACTCAAATATGTGTTTATACATCTTAATGTGTATCTTCTCGAATGTTCACTTATAGTTAGTTTCGTATTTGCGATCATTGAGAAAGATACGCTAACATCAGTAACTGGTTCACTTCCCAACTAGAAGTCAATGCCACAAATGTTATTTTTCGCTTCTATCCAGATAAAGATCGTGTATAAGTTAAGCTCTTTTAAACGAACTTGCTCTTATCTAGCAAGATGCTTATATTACTTTGGGCTGTAGATTAATCCATTCCTCACACTGTTGCCAGTTTTAGATTAATTGTTTACTGTAAATGTATTTTTATCCATTTCACATTTTTGGCATAAAATTTAGATTTCAGTTTTGCTCTGATTTTATATAAATTTGTACATATAAATTCTAAAGATCAAAGTATGTAGTTCATTCATTGATTGAAATAATTTAACGAACAAAAACTTCACCATAAAAACATAAAAATAAGTTTCTATAAGATAACATCAACTTCAGTAAAATAATTACATTTATTTTCACTCTAAGGATTAATGTTCACCGAGATAAAATTATGCATAAATTTTGTTATTTGCGTCTTTCCTTGTAGGTGGAATAGGAATACGGAAATACGTAGACTTTAAAGGATAGTCAAATCTTTTATGAGCTGTCCGCTACCTGATGGCTTTGAAATCCCGTTTTATTTGCATAACCAGGTCATAAAAAGGCTTCCCTGAGAATTTCAGAGCAAGAGCCAAGACTACCTAAAAATGGTTAACTGCACAAAAAATTAATAAATTTGGGTGATTTAAGAAATTGCATTTTTTTTTCTCTCCAGTAAGGTTATTATAACGCTCAGAAAATTCTACGCGTTACTTGCCTTGAAAATATTTTAAACATATAATAAATTATTCATAATCGTGAAGCCATTTTTTAGATAATCAACATTTTTGAAGAGGACATAGTTTGGGATGAACTTTTTAGCCTCTTCGTACCGCATTCGTGGGAGATGTTGAACTTGAGTACCAGCTTTTGTACTGAACCGACTTTCCGTGTTTGAGTTATGCTCTTCTCTCCCCGCCCCCCCCCCTCCCTCTCACTCATAGACGCGGAGGCGCGCATACACACACCCACCCACTCACACTTCCTCTAAGGATTATTTTTGGTATACACGGATCCTCAAATGTGCCTTACGGGCGAAATACTGGTATAGGAATTTTAGATGGAATACAATACTTTTTATCAATGCAAGTATAGTGATGAAACTGTCTTTTTTTCTTTTTACTCAAAGGATTTTTAAACATGTTCATGTGTACGTATGTCCCTAATAAGTGTAATCCGAAAACTAAAATTGAGTCAAATACCAAACTAAATATTAAAATTCAGCATCTCCAAAGATGGTCCAAATTTCCTCAATAATGGCTCTCTCGTTTTATTATTGCGTAAAAAAATATGATGTGTTGCACTCACATTGACTTTCTCTACTCTTGTACTAACCATTCTTACAAACTCTTTAATTTCTATCTTCTTCATGTTAGCTGAGATAAACATTTGCAGAAAATATCTTATTGCTCGTTTTCTTGCACGTGCAACAGGGATATGGGAATACAATGTACTTTTAGCGATACTCAAGTCTTTTAAAGAATTCAAATTCCGTTCTCTTTGCACGGTTAACATATATATAAAAACTGAATAGCGATGTTCCATTTGACAGAAGTATAAGTTCTCCAAAACTTACACAAATAACAAGAAATACCTCCGAAGTGGTTCACTGTACAAAAACTGTTATCTGGACATAAATTGTATGTTTTAGCAAGATCTACATTTTGATAGTAAGATTTGGTCTACCTTTTGTGGTTTGCCAACTATACAGAAGTTATCCAGAGTAAATTGAACTTCATGGCTTATAGCCACAAAATTTAAGATATACATTTTATTTGTCATAAAAATATCTCAAACATATGGAATTTTAATCAAAATCATTGTAGCCATTTTCAATAAATAAAAATTTTGGAAAAATTTTCCTGGTAAAGGGTAGTTTAGGGTGGAGGAATTTTATTCAGAATCTTCGTGTTCCATCCTTGAAAGACATTAAACTTCAGTACCAACTTTGGTTTTTAAGCGGCTTTTCGTTTTTGAGTTATGCTGTCCACAGGCTGACAGACACAAAGGCAAACACACACACACACACACACACACACACACATACACACACACACACACACACATACACACACAGAGAGAGACAGAGAGAGAGAGAGAGACACACACACACACACAAAGATCTTGTTTTCGATTCAGGGGGCCTCAAAACAAGTTTCCGGTGAAATCTCGACATCGAATTTTTGGGTGGAATACAATAATTTGTCTACTTTGCTATACGTATTAGAGAAAGTAAAAAGGCATGTGTTTAAGATATTTATATGGGAAATAAAAGTATGTTTTTATTAACTATATGGGCATGCTCCGTTCCATTGGAATACCACATATCTCGTATTTCTATTATATAGAGTTTATAAATAAGTTTTACAGTATATCTTCATAGTGATTATGTTCTAGCACATCTAGAGATATTCCTAAATAGTATAAGAACTGTTTTTGTTGTTGTTTTTTTTTCTTTTGGTTAGCGTAAGGTTAACTGAGTAAGTTGAAATTACTGTTTTAATTACTCTACATCTATGAAGTTGATAGATTTCACGAACTTGACAAAGTTTTGTACATGCTCGTTTATAAGTTCCTCTTTAGTTGCGCAATGTATGTAAGGGATACTTGAGGCGAAGTCCTCCTGTGACCGAATATGACTTACGACCGCATCCCCGGGTTAGCCAACTCCGTAGCACTTTCACTTTTGTCTTTGCTTCCAGTTTTGTCTATTTTTTACTACTGTGGATCACAAGTTTCCTAGATAACACTTAATACATTACTCCACCACTATATTATTAATTCTTCTTTACTGTGAATTACTTTCGTTGGTATAACCGGTAAACCACAAAAGGTAGACAAAATCTTAACACAAAAATATATAGATCTCCTTAAAGTACATACTTCAAGTCTTCTAAAAATTGTTGTGGCATTAATCATTTCCGAGCTATACTTTGTTATTGGTTTGAATTTTTATGTACTCACACTTTTTACAAGTGATAAGTCGCTGTTCGGGTTTTCTAATGGTGATGCAAAGTGAACACAATTTCAAAGTGATAAATAGAAGAAATAACTGTGGAAAAAATGTTTGTAGAATTGTAATACACCTCCAGAGGTGATAGAGTTATGCAAATGGCAGCCATAGTATAATTGTATGTCGAGAGAGTTCTGAAACTGCTCTGCAAGCAGCAATTGTGGCGTGATAATGCGTTTTAAGCATTATTCCAGCAAATAACGCATAAAAACGGAAATGGAAATAGCCAATTTAGAAATGAAAATGGATATTAGAGCGAAAAATGTATTAATTACTCTATGACAATGTGCGTTTTATGAGAAACCATTTGCTTAATTGGGTGTGTGGAATAGTGTTAGACCACGAATGGGTCCATTTGCCCTGTGTACTAGTGTGCGAGTTTGCAAATGGTGCCCTGCATAGCTGTAGCAGTATAAAAGGGTGATGCGAATTAATGAAAGCAATTAGGGATGATCAGCAAAAAGAAATAATATTAAAACTAAATTGTTTGAAAGTGAAAGTAAAAATTAAATAAAGAAGGTATGAAGGTAAAGAGAGAAAGAAAGATGGTTCTGAAAACACAAACGAACAAGAAAGAAATTTGGGTAAGGATAAGACAGACGAAAACTTGCTAAGATATTTAGTGTGGTTACCTTGTCAATGTTGGTATCACTGATAATCCCTGCGTGCGTTAGGGTTGTGTCAACTTAGTGTGGAAAGGTGTTGTAACTATGATAACTAATGCCACCAGTGATAGTCAATTTATCTAGAGAGTTTGATTATCAGGAGTTGCATTTTTAACACTAAGGATGACAAAGACTATGAAATATATTTAAATGCTGTACTGAAATTACCAACCTCTTAAATGAAACATGAAGCAGATACGCATATGACAGCTTTTATTGGTACACCCTACCTTGAATTTGAATTTGATTTGGTTTAAGGGCGCTCAACTTCTAGGTCATCAGCGCCCTTAAAAGATTCATGGCAATAGCCAGATATAAATTTCACTCAAAAAATAAAACTACTAGCAACAAGAAAAGTTTACAAAGGTAAAAATCAGTGGCAATAGCCAGATATGAAACAAGGTGATAAATATGTCCAAAAGCAGAAACAGATAATTAAAAAAAATTAAATCCTCAAATTGATATTGCACTCCGCTAAAAAATTAAAAACTCTATCAACCGCTGTTTTGTCGTCCGCTAGGACCTCTGCAAGTCTGGCAGGCAGCTGCAGAGAATCCCGCAGGTGCGCTAGAGAGCAACACTCTAGCAACACGTGGCGAACTGACAAAAGGTTGTCACACAGCGGACATAGAGGCGCAGGGTACCTTTTAAATAGGTAACCATGCGAAAAATTGCAGTGCCCTATTCTTAATCGAGCCAAACTAACCTCCTCGCGACGAGATGTGCGACAGGAAGTTACCCAGTTTATCGGAAGTTCTTTCACTTCTCTAAGCTTATTACCGCGGAGAGTTGACCACTCGTCGTGCCAGGACGACAGCACCGCTCTCCGCACTTCAAGCCTAAAGTCTTCCGAAGTAACACGTGAGATGGTAATACTGGGTTCTGTAGTTGCCGTCTTTGCTGCTAAATCTGCCATTTCATTCCCCGGCAAACCTACGTGGCCAGGAATCCATGCACACACCACGTCAACGCCAGAAGCGTGTAAAACATGAAGGGCATCCTGGATACGTTGTACAATAGCGTGGGGGTTGTACAACTGACAAAGGCTCTGCAGTGCACTAAGGGAATCGCTCAAAATCAGGCAGTTACCTAATTTACGACGGCGAACATACAAAACGGCTCGATAAATTGCATAAAGCTCTGAAGTAAAAATGGAGGTGCTATTTGGAAAACCGAATGTATATGGTTCGGTTCCATAAACGTACACCCTACCAAATTCTCATATTGATCTTCCCATTTTAACTTTCTCTACTGGTAAATAGGGGAAGTATTGTATTCCACCTAAAAATTCGATGTCGAGATTTCACTGTAAATATATGTTTTGAGAGCCCCTGAATCCAATAAAAGCATTTTTAGAAAAAGGTCCGTGTGTATGTGTGTGTTTGTGTGTGTGTGTGTGTGTGTGTGTGTGTGTGTGTGTGTGTGTGTGTGTGTGTGTGTGTGTGTCTGTGTATCTGTGTATCTGTGTGTCCTTCAGTCTGTAGACAACATAACTCAAAAACGAAAAGTAGGTTATAAACCAAAGTTGGGATTTAAATTTAATGTCATTCAAGGATGCGACAAAAAGATTTTAAGAAAAGTGCTCTATCAATCACATGGAAACTTTTCCGAAAACTTTGATTTTGTTGAAAATAGCTCTAACAATATTGGTTAAAATGGCATATCTTTAAGATATTTTGATGACAAACGAAATGTACATCTTGAATTTTCTGACTATAGCCCATGAAGTCCTATTTACTCTAGATGACTTTTGCATAGCTGGTGAACCGTAACATATAGACCAAATCTTACCATACAAAAATGTAGATCTTGAGATAATTTATGTCTAAATTTTTTTGTAGAATGAACCATTTCGGAGATATTCCTCGTTATTTGTGTAAGTTTTGGAGAACTTATGATTTTGTCAAATGGAACATTATTTATATGTTAGGCATGCAAAGATAACGGAATTTGAAAGCTTTAAAAGATATGACTATCGCTCAAAGACAACTGTATTCGCATATTTTCGTTGCACCTGCAAGGAAATAAGCAATAAGATAATTTCTGGAAATGTTTATCTCAAGTAACACGAAGAAGATAGAAGAATAGGAGTTTGTAAGAATGGTTAGTACAAGAGCAGAGAAAGTCATGTGAGTGCAACACATCAGATTTTTTAAGATGTTGCCAATATCGGAACTTCTCAAAGTGATTGCAATCATATTTCCTATTGTTTTCATATTCTGAGGTTTCCCTCTTCGAATTATTTAATCTATTTCAGCATTAAATACTTCACCGAGGCAAGTCAGCCATATTTGGAATTTGAATAACGGCTCTATTGCGACAAATTACGGCAACTGTAGCGCATCTGAAGCACAGTGCAGCTAGATTTTTTAACGTGATCATAACATAAGAAAAGCAGAGGGGATGATAACTAAAATTCAGGTGATAATGAAATGCATTAATTTTTTCGCGAATGAAGGCTGCCATTGTTTCAAATTTTAAAAAGTGATGCATATGATAGGTTCAACCAAGTCGAGTAGGAGTGGAATAATCTCTATAATCCAACCACAGAAATGAAATATATAAGAAGTATTTGTCATTTAGTTTCTTGAACTCTAAGGTCCTGTCCGTTCTGCGTAAACTTTTTATGGAAAACGAAGGCGTGAAGGAATGTTCTAGATACACGCAAAGTGGCGTTTACGATGACGAAGGGAAATGTCTAACTTCTGAGTTATTTTGTTATTCGGTGGCACAAAAGGCAGCTGACTTTTCGTCTCAGAATTAATTCAACACCAGTTTTAAAACATTTGTAGACGTGAATCATATCTAAATGGACTTGGACCAAATTTATTGAAATTAAGCTGCGTGTTCATTTTCATATCAAAATTGAGATCTTGGTGTTGAAAATTAGACTCTTGGTTCCCCAGCTCCCTTTCTTCAAGACGCAATCCTAAATAACGAGAACACAAACACACACGAAAGTTAAGCTGAAGCTTCAACACCCTCGACAAGCTTTGAAAATCAAAATTAAACGCGGGAATAGGCAACCTTCTAAGGGTTGGGAACTTGGGAGACCCCTACAGAAAATCTTCTTGGACAGAGGGAGTTCATTAGCCGTAGAGAAGGAAGTCCCTCTAGGGGATAGGAAACCCGAATAAACAATCTCTAGCCCTCCAAGATGAGGATTATGGGATGGATTGGTAATCCACCCAAGCCAAAAAAAATTAATTACTCATAAAGTAAAAGTAGCAAGCCAGACAGTTGGATCAGTGATAGAATTATATCCTTTAAAATAAGAACTGGGAGATATCACTTAATTTAATAGGAGTATATGCACCCGGAAATGAGAAACAAGCAGAAGATTTTTGCAGGAGAATATAGATTCATTCGGTAAAAATTAAAAAGTGTTAATATTAGGTGACCTGAATGCGAGAGTGGGTAAAGCAATTATATTAAATTAATAGGACCACATGCAGAAGATGCTTTAAATACAAAATAAAGAATACCGAGGGTGTTTTGTTCGTATAAAAATCTCAGAATAACAGGTTCTTTGTTCCCTCAAGAGGATATGCAGAAATACACATGGTTGGAGCGAAGGAGTAAATCTATAATAGACTATGTAATTGCAAAGGAAAAGTTATGGCCATATATACTAGTACTAGAAGTTATACAAGAATTGAAGTTGACACAGGCCACTACTAGTGTTTTCAAAAATAAACATTCCAAAGAGATATTATGTTAGAGGAAAGAACACATCAACTCGGAAAATTGGAGATGAGTCTGAAAATACAACTATTGGAACAATATAGTATTAATAATCTTTATCTGATAAGATTGGATAATAGAATAAGATGAAGAGTTGAAGATATAGAACAGGAAACCCTGATGAAAATAGGTAAGAAAGTACTAGGAACGCAAAGTAAGAGAAAACCAAAGAGATTAAAATTCTGAAATGAAGAGCTAAACGAACCAATTGAGAAAAATCTGATGTGTTGCACTCACATGACTTTCTCTACTCTTGCACTAACCATTCTTACAAACTCTTATTCCTATATCTCCATGTTAGTTAAGATAAACATTCGTACAAATTATCTTATTGCTTATTTCCTTGTAGGTGCAAGGGAGATATTAGAATACAGCAGGCTTTGTGCGACACGCAAATCTTTTTGACCTTTGAGATTCCGTTCTCTTTGCATGATCAACATATAAAAAAATGAACAACGTTGTTCCATTTCGCTAAAGTTCTGTTTTCTGAAACTCCCACACATAACAAGGAATATCTCCGAAATGGTTCATCCTACAAGAAATTTTATTGAGACAAATTGTGTATTTTAGCAAGATCTACAGTTTTTGTGCAGCAAGATTTTGTCTATCTCTAACGGTTTACCAGTTATGCAAAATTCGTCCAGACTAAATACGACTTTATGAGCTATAGCCAGAAAATTTAAGATATACATTTCATTTGTCATAAAAATATCTCAAACATGTGACATTTTAATCAAAATCGTTAGAGCCATTTTCAAGAAAATCAAAATTTTCCAAAAAATTTCCATGTAAAGGGTAGTTTAGGGTGGGGCTATTTCCTTCAAAATCTTCGTGTCGCATCCTTGAAAGACATTAAACTTAAATACCAACTTTGGTTTCTAACCGACTTTTCGTTTTTGAGTTATGCTGCCCACAGACTGACAGACTGACAGACTGACAGACACACAGACTGACAGACTGACAGACACACAGACACATAGACACACAGACACACACTCGGACCTTTTTCTAAAAATGCTTTTTTTTGGATTCAGGAGGCCTCAAAACATGTATTTCCGGTGAAATCTCGACATCGAATTTTTGGGTGGAATACAATACTTCCACTACTTACCAGTAGAGAAAGTAAAAATAAGAAAGCATACCCACAATGGCTAAATTCTAACTAGAAGATCATATTGAGCAAAAATATAGGAGGAAAACATCTTGTAAAAGCAGGGAAAGTTGGGTGAGCTTTGTCAAGCGAATTTAATATGATCTTACAGTAAGATAGAGATTCGAATTCAAAATATTTAAAACTTTAAGAAAGGAAAATACAGATAATGTAAAAATAGATTTAATTCCAAACACAGAATGAGTAACATACTATAAAGCCATATTTATAGGCGAAGAAGAATCTCGTCATGTAGAAACAAAGTGTGCCAATGAATACAATGCAGTAATTATGGTATATCTAGAGCAGGCTCTAAGGATCTTGAAGAATAGGAAAGCAGCGGGAATTGACAATATAAACAGTGAACTTATAAAGTATGTAGTTCGAAATGGAAGAGGAGGTTTCTACAGTGAAATTACTAAATGAATTATGCAATGCAGGCATTTCACTATTAAATACAGCTTACAAGATTTACTCAGCGATAAATAAAGTGAAACTTCAACCAAAAGCAGAAGGTATTTCAAGCGAAGGCTAATGTCGACTATATTGTGTAGATGCAACATTTATTAAACAAGTAATGCAGAAAAAAAATATTTAATTTACCACCATATCCATTGTATCTTGATTATGAAAAGGCCTATGATAGGGTAAATAGGAAGAATTATGCAAAATCCTAAATGAATATAAAATTCCAAGAAATTTGATAAATGCAATAACATTTTTGTGTGATGGTATCTACACATGTAGAAATAAATAAAACTACGATGGAAACAAATCAAGAATGTGGTCTTTCTCCATTACTTTTTGATTTATACTTGAATAAAATCATACAGAATGGAAACAAAGAACATTTCATATGAACACATTGGAAATTATAATCAAATAAATAATATACTCCTTCTAAATGACCAAGTTCTCTTAGCAGATTTGGTAGATGATCTCCAAGTTAATGTAATAAAATTAAACAATATATTGCAAAAGTATAACAGGAAAATATCTATGCCAAAACAAAAGTAATGAAAATGAGAGGGAAATATAACATTACAGCAAAAATAGTTGTAGATAATATAATAGAACAATTAAATACTTTTAGATATTTTGGGATAAGAAATATCAATATACAAGATAAATAACTTGGAAGAAAACATACAGAAATATAATCATATAAATGGATGTATAAAGAGATACTTGGTGTAAAACATGAATAAAGAAATCCAGATTCGACTACATCCCTTCAAAACCAGCCTTGATATATGGAAGTGAAAAATGGGTGATAGGAGCAAATAATGAAAGACGTATCGAAGCAACTGAAATGAGATTTTTAAGGTTGATATTAGGGGCGAGCGTTAGAGACCAAAGAAAAGCCCAAGAAATTAGAGAAGTGTTGAAGATAACAGAAGAGTATGGTAGAAGAAGTGAGTGGGTATCAGGAGAGATGGTATAAATATGTGCAAAGAATGTCACCTGAGCGTCTGCCGCTGCAAGCCCTCCTATGTAAGCCAAGAGGAAGACGGGATGTTGGGCGGCCCAAAAAGAGATGAAAATAGCAGTTTCAGTGATACTTTGGCTTCGGAACGGAAAAACCCCAATCCTTGATACCGAAGAAGAAGGATGCGACACGAAGATTTTGAAGAAAAATCCTCCAACCTAAGCTACCCTTTACATGGAAAATTTTTCAAAAATGTTCATTTTCTTGAAAATGGCTGACGATTTTTATTAAAATGCCATATGTGTGAGATATTTTTATGCCAAATGAAATGTTTATTTTGAATTCTTAGCTATAGCCTATGTAGTCTGTTTACTCTATATAAGTTTTGCATAACTGATAAGCCGTAAGAGATAGCCAAATCTTCCTATACAAAAATGTAGATCTTGCTAAAACACATTATATATGTAGAAATTAATATTTTGTAGAGTGAACCATTTCGGAGAATTTCCTTGTTATTTGTGTGAATTTTGGAGAACAAACTATCGTCAAATGATACATAGTTATTCATTTTTAAAACAAACTTGCAAGAATGCGAGTAGGCAAGGACGGAGGGATGGAAGTATGAGGCTTAATTGAAACAAACTGGAAGGGACATTTTAAATTTAATAAACTAACTAAATTAGTAAAATAATCCTAAACGTAGGTGTGCGGTGAGAGTGGAGTCTACATTATTTCAAACGGAAATTCCTCGGATTTGTGCCATTTTCGCAGATATGTGTAATTCGCTTATAACTCGATCTTGGCTGTTTCCTCGAGGGGCGAAGTCTAAAATATCGATAGGAATTCCGCCCGCTACCACACGTATGATAATCTCCCGGCCTCTAATTGCCGCCTCCTCATAAATTAATTTCCAAGGAGATAAGGAATGTGGATATGAAGGATATAGTAGCGGTTCCGACCTATACAAACCAGGATAATTAGAGCCAGTGAGGTAACAATGGCCTTTTACAACTTCAAAATAAAGAGTTATCCTGTATGTGTGAATATAGTAGAGGTTCCACAGTGCGCATATTTCGTGTGATAGTATGTTCAAATATGACTAATAAAAACGTTCAATAACAAATGCATCTATCCAGAAAGGTAATCATCGTCATCATCAACCTTCCACATAAGCCATATAGGCCTCTTTCGGCCCCTAAGGGATCTTCTCAGGGTCTCCGTGGTCTTCCAACTTCCCTATTACCAACCAGTTTGTACTACAAGGCCTGTGTGGTAAGTCTTCCTTCTGGCATTCGAGAGATAGGTCTTCACATTTCATTTTATACTCCCTGATTTTGTCGTTTAAATTGAATATTTTTGTGCTCGATCATACCCAAATTTATTAATTATAAGGCTGATAGCGATCCTTTAATGGATCTACCTCCATTAAAGGACTGGTGTTCATCCAATCGGAGAATTAAGTTTTCATTATAAGACACCACCAATCTAAACAATCGAGTTTAGAAAACACTAAACTGTGGGACACTACTGACAGTGAGATGCAACTTACTCCACCAAAATTACGGCAAAAGCATTGAACAATTTATTGCCATAAACATCAAGAGAGATGCACGAAAAATTCTACGCACAGTTCGTGGAATAGAGGAAAACCAAATGCATAATGAAAACCAATATATTCAATTTGGTTTTATTTTTCAATACTACATAGCATTCCAAGGTTATCATTTTCATCATGCAGCTGTGACGTGTTGGGAACAAATCGATTGTTTAGCGCCTGCGCACAACTCCAGATATCAGCTGATGCAATATGTAGCTCATTGTCCCTGGTGAGTGTATAACAATTTCAACTATAAAATTAGGTATATGGTCGAGCATAAATTGTCGTATGAAAATTAACTAATAGGTTTCCTAATACATAATCTTAATTACTACCATTATAGTCTCGTGGCTTGTACTATTAGTTGCTCTCCTATTGTTTAACTTCTAATATGATCTTTCAGATTTACAGCCAGCTACGTAGCTCAAAAATTTCATTTCAGCCATTTCAATTATTCTTTTGTCATTTCTATTCGAGGTCCAGAACTCTATTGCATAAGTCATAATGGACACTGCCATTGTTATATATAATTTTAATATGGTATCTCTTCTTGTTTTGTTTTTCAGTGTGTGTATTGGCATTTATATACCATTTTTTTAATCTATACCATATTCATAAGAAGTATCAAATCCTACGTAGATATTCCTTTTGGAAGAGTAGTTTCCAGTGCGTTGGGCCTTTACCAATGAAGGCGGACACGAAAGCAAAAACGAAAAAATGTGCTTATTCAAGTAGCTCAGCAGAGAAATATTGTGAAAGGTAAAGGAAATAATTAACCACTGTATACACATTCTAATAACAGAATAGGACTGAATAGCTGCATGTCTTGTTTACATAAAATGTCTATTTTAGCAAGATCTACATTTTTGTATAGTATGATTTGGTCTATCTCTAACGGTTTACCACTTATGCAAAAGTCGCCCAGAGTAAATACGACTGCAGGGGCTATAGCCAGAAAATTAAAAATATACATTTCATTTGTCATAAAAATATCTCAAACATATGACATTTTAATTAAAATCGTTAGAGCCATTTTGAAGAAAATCAAAATTTTCGAAACATTCTCCATGTAAAGGGTAGCTTAGGGTGGGACTATTTTCTTCAAAATCTTCGTATCGCATCCTTGAGAGACATTAAACTTAAAAACTAACTTTGGTTTTTAACCGACTTTTCGTTTTTGAGTTATGCTGTCCACAGACTGAAAGACGAACAGACACACACGGACCTTTTTCTAAAAAATTCTTTTTATTTTAATTCAGGGGGTCTCATAACATATATTTCCGGTGAAATTTCGACATCAAACTTTTGGATGGAATACAATACTTCCTCTACTTAGCAGTAGAGAAAGTAATTAGCAATGGGAATATTAAGTGACTGGAATATCAATAGCGGGAAAAGGTGATAAAGGATTTGAAAGTATAGCTTACATTAAAATACATGCGACATGGAAAAATACAGTAGGGAATTTAAACATTTTGTTTGGAGGTAAATCATGCACCTGTTTTTTTGTCTATTACGAATGTCTCATCCATTCTAAGCAATTTTATAAATTTTCATGAAATTTCAGTCATACATAATTATATTAAGGAAAAAAAAAAACAAGTTAAAAGTATTATGTAAAATGTAAAATATCTATATTTATTACCAGGCATCAGCGACGAATTTGCTTTAAACCACTGAAATGTGTGCCCTACCTCTGCTCATTTGTCCACCTTTAATTTAAATAATGCTTGCCTGCTTACCGCAAGAATGCCTTCATATCGCCATAAGACACGTTTGATGGTTCACATATCTTCCCCGTGTGTTACTAAGTAATTACATTTCGCTTTTTGGCGAGTAATAAAGGTATCAGGAGCCGTGCTTCAGGGAAATCCCTACACTTTTCGTAGCCTGCGCTATTCGTGGTCTCCCTAGGGCCCGTCGGATATCGATCCCGGTAGCTGTCACGGTTCTGCCCTGGGAATACCGAACTGGGTGAATATACTTTACCCTAGCTGTCAAAAACTTTAACCTAGCGATGTCCAACTTTGTCTCTTTGGAGACGCTTATGTAATTAGGCACCATTTCCCACCCACTTCTTCAGTCGAAGGTTGTAGAAACACGACTAGACAGTCAGTATCCAGTGACAGACACAAACAAGTTATTCCATCACTGTTTTTAGTCATAACTTGAATTTTCTCGGAATGTCCTCCAAGGACCTCCACATTCTGGATGTCTTTTGCGTAAATGGCAAATAGTAGAACGCAGATAAAATCTTAATAAACACAAAATTTATTTAAAATAATCCTTTTTCTTTTGAGTGAACTATTTCCTATATATTATTTTTTATCATTTATTCGAATTTGCCAATACTTATACTTTTCTCATATATGAATATCTTATTGTTTTTTTTTAAACCTTCTCTACTACGTAAAATAGAGGAAGTATTAAATTCCACCCTAAAATGCGATGTGGAGATTTCACCGAAAATATATGTTTTGAGGTCCCTAAAGCCAAAAAAGCATTTTTAGAAAAAGGTCCATGTATGTGTCTGTGTGTCTGTCAGTCTTTGGTCAGCATAACTCAAAAACGAAAAGTCGGTTAAAAACCAAAGTTGCTATTTAAGTTTATTGCCTTTCAAGGATGCGACACGAAGATATTGAAGAAAATAGCCCCACCCTAGACTATCCTTTACATGGAAATTTTTTCGAAAATTTTGATTTTCTTATAAGTGGCTCGTGCGATTTTGATTAAAATGTTATATTTTTGAGATATTTGTATTACAAATGAAATTAATATTTTGAATTTCCTGGCTATAGCCTATGTAGTCCTGCTTAATCTGAATAACTGAAGGAGGTAAATCCAACCACCCCTCCTTCGCAAAGTTTGGACATCAGTACTTTAACCACTCGAAATTAGCATTTTAGTTATGCTGAAAGGTTCTGTTATATATTAAAAATATGGAATACGTTCTATCGACACGATTCAAACAGTCCGGATTTTGTCAAACAAATCAGCCTAGAGGATTTAAACTACTGGCGGACAAGGTTTGGCCATGGCTCTGCGGCAAATTAATCCGGAGCATTACAGCGTAAACTTACCGACGGTAATCCTTAATACAACCAATTGGAAGCACCCAATACTCCCCTCCCCCACGCTACGGGGTTTCGGAATCCCACTGTTATCGATTTCCTTGAAATTTTCCACTGCTTATAATCCCTTCCTATACCATTTGCAAATTATTATTTGCATTCAAATTAGAATATGACAAAGGCCACATTCACACCAAATGCCAAGCAGGTGTTCAAATCTTTATTATTAATTTCGTATATTCACCAGTTCAACTTGTTTGCGTTAGTATGTGAAATACCTCCATGAGAAATTTTAATGGTTAATTCAAAAACCAATAACTAATAAATGATTAATTAATTTCCGTGTATTAGCTGTCGCTGTTTTATTTTCTCTGTTGTGTACCTATAGAAGGTTTTGTATTCCACCCCAAAATGTTATACCGAGAATTTGGTATGGAAAAGGTTTTTACCTTTATCATTAAATTTTTTAAAACATTTTCCTTTAAACGATGGATTAGGTAAGGAAGTTACTAAGGGGTTTTGTTCCCTATAGGTTTTGAGGCCCCCGAATCCAAGAAAACCATTTGCAGAAAGCCACTTGTGTCCCTGTGTAAACAGCATAACTCTAAAATGAAATCTGAATAAACGAAACTACAGTAATACGAGACGATTTTCAGACAATTTTCCCATTTAAAAGTAGCCTTTACATAAGAACGTTTTGTTGTTTTCATTTGCCCAAACATTACTCTTACGTGGGAAAATAAAAAGCTTTTCCTAGAAATGTTTCATGCAAAATGTACTTTGTGGAGGAGCGATGTTCTTGAAAATCTTCATATTCAGAGCTTAAATACGACTATGGTCTAGGTCGTGAGGCAAGACAAGTGCAATCCCCTAGCTGCGCAGAGGCAGCTCTTCACCTGAAAGAATGGTGTTGGGGGAAGTTGCGCAATTATGTATGCGCAAAGGTCATATCGTTTCCGTCCACGAAAGACGGCATAGCTGAAATGCTATAATGGTATTATATATGCATAAAAATTAGCATTATAACGAACAAGGTGATTTAGCTATATAACTATGGCTATGTGCTAACAATTACTTTCATGTGAACTGCAATTGTTGCAGCTGCACTCTGTTGCGGTGAGGGAGGGGAGGTCTCACCTCACGACCTATATTAATCGAATTTTCATTTCTGAATTGTGCAATACATAGACACACAGACATACAGAGTGAACAAGCAAGTAGTGAGTGAGTGAGAGGGTGGGTGGGTGAGTAGATGAGTGAATGGGTGAGTGAGTTAGTGAGTGTGAGAGTGAAGTTTAAAGGCCCGTTGACAACTAGGTCATTTAGTCCCTCATATACAAAGAGAGTATCTTCTCTAAGAATGTTGGTTTTTTTTTGGGGGGGGGGGGGTTAGGAGTCTCAACATAAATTGTATTTTGTTGGAACCTCGATATCAAATTATTGAATACAATACTTCCCCTAAAAGTAAAGCTGTTATTTAGGAATACTTCATTCTATTACATAGAATATTAAGAGCAGTTGGAAATAGTTCTTCCATACTAGCCATGTATAGCACAAGGGCTAGAATGAGCCTGAAAAATTTAATACCATAGTCGGGATTTGAACCACGCATCTCCCGGTTGACAGACCTTATAGTTGGTTAAACTAGAAGTACCTAAGTACCCACAGCATACTAAGTCGCAATTAAGATATGTTATCTCATGAATTTGAGACCTCCTTGTGTGGTTTACCGGAAAAATGCGAGTGAATTTAGTACAGTTGTTCTATGGTAGAGTGCAGAAGACTCTGGCTTCTCAATCTAGGTTCAATTTTTGGCCAGGAAGAATGAGTTTTGTAACTAGAATATTTCCTAAACTTCGCTGAGACCCGAAACTATGCTTTGTTGTAAACATGAGTAAAACAAATGTCTGCTGCTATAGGGGAATCATACTATCAGTTGTTTATCAAGTCAAAGCCGCGAATTAAAGGGTATAAATGAAATAACTGTGAAGCACTCCATCATTTCCTGCGGAAGTTTGCGGTGTAGTGACCGGATGTAGTCGATTAGCCACAATAGAAGATAGGAAGACATTGATTAATGATGACCGAAATATCTAGGTTACACGATGTGAAACATCCCCCTGTCGTCAGCTGCTGGAAACGAGATGCATTGCTTTCAGTTCATCAGTATACAGAAGCAGTGATTCGCCAGGTTACCACAACATTAACTGGCCAGTAGATACGGTATTTTCCAGTAGATGTTACTGTCGCAGTCTACCACGGTTCGGTAGTTCATGCATGACGCAGTAAGTGGTAGGATTGCCAGGGGAAAAAACACAATATAAATACAACAAATTAAGAAATTTAATCAGAAATTTAATATATGTGTTGCAGTCAGATGACTTTCTCTATTCTAGTACTAACCATTCTTACAAACTCTTATTCTGTCTTCTTCCTGTTAGTTGAGATAAACATTTGCAGAAATTGTCTTATTGCTTGTTTTCTTGCACGTGTAACGGGAATATGGGAATAGAGTAGGCTTTGAGCGATAGTCAGATCTTTTAAAGCTTTAAAATTACATTCACTTAGCATGATTAACATATAAAAAATGAATAGCGATGTACCATTTGACAGAACGTACACAAATAACAAGGAATATCTCCGAAATGGTTCACTCTACAAAAAATGTATTTAGACATAAATTGGTGTTTCAGCAAGGTCTAAATTTTTTGTATAGGAAGATTTAGTCTATCCCTTACGGTTTACCAGTTATGTAGTCATTCAGAGTAAATAGGACTTCATGGGCTAGAGCTGGAAAATTCAAGATATGCATTTCACTTGTCATCAAAATATCTTAAACATGTGGCATTTTAATGAAAATTATTAGAGCCATTATTGTTACAATTAACAGTAAATAAAACGACTCCCCATATTTTATTTTGTCTTTATTGGTAGGTATATCATCTAGATGATTATTCATTTTTTGACCACAGAAGATTACAATAATTAAAAGATAAAAAAGCATGATGTGTTGCACTCACTTGATTAATTTATTGAATAATGGCTAGAGAAGGTCACGTGAATATAAAATAATTCAATATTTTATAAATTTGTTGTTCCTTCTTGATACTACAGTGAGGTTGTTTGTGAACTGGAGTCTTTCGTACCCCATTCGACTTGAAGTCCTGCATAGCTGCCGCTTTGTGAGATAAAGCATTATTATGGGGAACAATGATTTCTTACGTCTTTTGTCCACTCACGCCCTCACGTATACGTATACCGCTGCTTGACCTTTCTGCTTCTTCTGTTTGTAAAGCTCCCTTTTTTAAAAATTTGATATGTTGCACTCATATGACTTTCTCTACTCTTGTACCAACACTTACAGATTCTTATACCTTTATCATCTTCTTCTTGTTAGTTGCCATAAACATTTGGAATATTTATTTTATTGTTTATTTCCTTTTAGGTGCTAGGGGAATATTAGAATAGAGTAGGCTTTGCGCGATAGTCAAATATTTTACAGGATTCAAATTCCGTTCTCTTTGCCCGGCTAAAATATATATAAAAAATGATTCACCATCTTCCATTGGACAAAATTTAAAATTTTCCAAAACTCACGCAAATAACAAGGAATATCTCTGAAATGATTCACTCTACAAAAAAAAAATATAAATTGTGTGCTTTAGTAAGATCTACATTTTTTGTACAGTAGGACTCGGTTTATCTCTTATGGTTTACCAGTTGTAAAAAGTCATCCAGAGGAAACAGGAGTACATAGGCTATAGCCAGAAAATTCAAAATATTCATTTCATTTGTCACAAAAATATCTTTGACGATTTTGATTAAAATTCCATGTTTGAATCATTTTCGAGAAAATCAAAATTTTCGAAAAATTTTCCACGTAAACGGTATTTTAGGGTGGAGCAATTTTCTTCAGAATCTTCGTGTCGCATTCTTGAAGGCACTAAACTTGAATACCAATTTTGTTTTATAAACGATTTTTCATTTTGGATTTACGCTACTGACAGGTAGACACACACACACACAAACACAGTCACGTGGACCTTCTTCTGAAACTCTTTTGTGGATTCAGTGCTTCAAAACATATATTTCCGGCGAAATCTCGATATCGTAATTTTGAGCCGAAAACAATCATTCTGGTACTTACTGTATGTACTAGAGAGTAAACAAGAATTTGTTAATTAACTCAATGAGCTTCTCCTCGATGGTATGCCTTCTCTCCTCACTTCTACATCTCTTTTTATGATTCTGAATCTCCTGTTAGCAAGCCTGAAAGAATGGCGTCTTACATTTTTGCTTTCTCTAATGGTAAGTAGGGGAAGTATTGTATTCCACCCAAAAATTCGATGCCGAGATTTCACCGGAAATGTATGTTTTGAGACCCCCTGAATCCAAAAAAAAGCATTTTTAGAAAAAGGTCCGTTGTGTGTCTATGTGTCAGTCTGTCAGTCTGTGGACAGCACAGCTCAAAAACGAAAAGTCGGTTAAAAACCAAAGTTGGTATTTAAGTTTAATGTCTTTCAAGGATGCGACACGAAGCTTTTGAAGAAAATAGCCCCACCCTAAACTACCCTTTACATGGAAAATTTTTCGAAAATTTTGATTTTGTTGAAAATGGCTCTAACGATTTTGATTAAAATTATATTTTTATGACAAATGAAATGAATATCTTGAATTCTCTGGCTATAGCCCCCTGTAGTTGTATTTACTCTGGACGACTTTTGCATAACTGGTAAACCGTTAGAGATAGACCAAATTATACTATACAAAAAATGTAGATCTTGCCAAAATACACAATTTATGAGTCAATAAATTTTCTTGTAGGGTGAACCATTTCGGAGATATTCCTTGTTATGTGTGTGACTTTCGGAAAACTTAGAAATTTCATGAAATGGATCATCGTTGTTCATTTTTTTTATATGTTAAGTGTGCAAAGACAACAGAATGTCAAACATTTGACTATCCCACAAAGCCTACTGTATTCCAACATTCCCCTTGCACCAATAAGGAAATAAGCAATAAGTTGTACAAATGTTTATCTTAGCTAACACGAAGAAGATATAGGAATAAGAGTTTGTAAGAATAGTTAGTGAGTAGAGAAAGTCATGTGAGTGCAACACAAGATTTTTCTTAAATGTATTTATTTGACAGAAACGTCATAACTCGCAATATGTTAGGCACGGGCAAAATTAGCTCAACTGGACCACTCCACTGGAACACATGCTTGCCTCACTCCACCTGCCATCCCTCCCCGCACTGCTCAACTTCCGATACGCCACCTTCCATCCCTCCCCCGCACTGCTCTTCAGCTTCCGATACGCCTCATTCAGTGGCGAGTTGACTGTTTCATGAAGAGTGGTAGACAATTTGTCTTAAGTCCCAAAAGTAGGAAAGTTTGATGTTTAATATGCGGATTTCAATTTGCAAATACAAAGCTTTACAATACCAAAGGCCACTTTAATAAGGAACATAAATCAAACTTTGATCTTACAGATATTTATTTACAGTTTAAAAATCTACTGTCTGAATACTCGTATTTGTAGATATTTAAAAGAGAGGGTTTTATCAAGAACCACTTCGTTTGATCCCTTTACGTCAAAGTAAACAAAGTAAGTTTTTACGGGACACTAAATCATAAATTCCAAACGGGACATGCCATGAGGTCCATGCAAATCCCACATGACCCATCCTACCTCTGCCTGATGTACAGAGCGGTCCATTGAGAACTGAATATTTGAGGTTTATAGCTTACTGACGATTGACAGCATCGATAAACAACAAAATATATATTTTTTTAAATCTGTTACATGTTAGGTGATACGTTTCTCTGAAGTATTACCAGAAAAATAGTTGTTTGAAAGAATATTTTTCTAGCTAAGTATTTGCAACCAGCCTTTAATACATATATGCCGTAAATGTAATTTTTGAGCTGACGTCACACTCTGGTACTCGTGGCTAATGAAAAACATGCGAACTCTATTTATAACACTGATTTAATAAATCCCTTCAGTAATTCGACTGCTCAGTGCATGTCTATTATAATCTATAAACATACCATTTCCCTTAAAATATTCAGTTGTGGACAAATTTCTATTTGAGCTTAGTATTATGCATATATTGTGATTCGCTATATCTAAGTTAAGGAATGTTTTATTGTTTTATACGAAGATCAAATGTGAGCTCTCAAACAGCCGCTTCCTGTTTCACGAAAAGCAGAAATCCAATTACTGTTTGCCTCTGGAGAAATTCTTTACCTCTAGCACAACGGGTTAGAGTTCATATCGCTTAGAGAGACTGTCACTTATTTAACCCTACTGTGCGGGCTTCTGAATCTTTCGGAAAATGCATAAACAGGGCTTCTCAGGCCCTCTCATCTTTTTACTATATTCTCAGTACTTTTATTTTCTCTACTACGTGTAGTAAGTAGAGGAAGTATTGTATTCCACCCAAAAATTCGATGTCAAGATTCCACTGTATGTACACGTTTTGAGTTTCCTTGTATCATAAAAAATTTATTTTAGAAAAATAAACATGTGCTTATGAATGTGTGTATGTGTGTGCTTGCGTGTACCTCTGAACGGCATAACTTCAAAAGAAATATCCCTTTAAATATGACAAAAAATCCCCCAAGTCAAGCTATCCCTTACATGAAGCTTTTTGAGAAAAACTACATTCCGTCAAAAGTAGCTCTGACAATTTTTGTTAAAACACCATATGTTTAAGATGCGTTCATGATAAATGAGATGTATATCTTGAATTTTCTGGCAACAGTCTATGACGTCATCTTCATTGTGTGTAACTTTTCCACAAAGTGTAAACCGTAAGACATAGAAAACATCTTACTGTCCAAAACACGCAGATAACATTACAGCATACAATATATATTAAATAATTTCTTTGTGGAGTTGACCATTTCTGAGATATTCCTGGTATTGGTTTGAATTTTCCAATACTTCTGCTTTTCTCACATGGGAAGTCGTTACTCGTTTTCTTTCTCCTCCTGGTCGCGAAAATTTCAAAACTATCACATAGCGACCAGATCTTAAAAAATTGGACTATAGCTTATAGTATTCCCACATTCCTATTGCATCTAAAAAGAAATACGTAATAAAATCAGTTTTGCAAAATATTTATCTTGAACTTGAAATAGATGGAAGAAAAAACGCATTTAAAAGTAGTTTATTGAATAATATGTAGAGAATGTCATATGGATGTGAGAAATCAAAAATTTATTATAGAAATTATTCCATTCCACTATCTGCAATTGCTTATGATAGCCAGAAATAGCTCGTAGGTGAATTTATATGCTAATTTTGCTTCAAAAGCTCTCGTTTAGAAGATAGAGGTGTTTACATTTCTGCAGATTGTATAAAAGATGTGCTGTTAAATTGTTCTGTAACTCTAGTTTCCAATTCTGCCATGGTTCGCTGACACACGCGTGCAGAAACAAATGCCAGTGGACCGTGATAGACACACGCTTTGAGAAGCATTACCATATTCATTGTTGAAGGATTCTGCACTGTTTCGTAAACACACAGTCTACCAAACGTTTGTTAGCTGCTGTTTTGGATATTCGACGAGCCTAATCACGAAAATAACATGCAAACAGTGGAAAAGACTGGTCGTTGGGAAAAAATAAAACAGAACAAAAAGTCTACACTCACATGACCTTCTCTACCCTTGTACTAACTATTCTTACAAACACTTAATCCTCTATCTAATTCATGTTAATCGATATAAGTTATCTTATTGCTGATTTCCTTGTAGATACAAAGGGAATATGGCTTGAGTGACAGTGAAGTCTTTAAAAACTTTGAGATTCCTTTCTCATTGCCCTGCTAAGATATAAAAAACTGAATAACGATCTTCCATTTGTAGAAACTGTAAGTATTGAACCACTAACAAGGAATACCTCTGAAATGGTTCACTCTACAAAAAAGTTTACTAGGTCATAAATTGTGTGTTTTAGCAAAATATACATTTTTTGTACGGTTAGGTTTGGTCTATCTCTTACGGTTTACCAGTTATGCAAAAGTTATCCACAGTAAATAGGACTACATAGGCTATAGCCAGAAGACTGAAGATATACATATCTTTTGTCATAAAAATATCTTAAACATATGCCATTTTAAACAAAATCGTTAGAGCCATTTTCCACAATATCAAACATTTTGGAAAACTTTTCCATGTAGGGTGCAGAAATTATCTTTAAAATCTTCATGTCGCGTCGGTGAAGAATATTAAAGTTAAATACCAACTTTGGGTTTTAACCGACTTTTCGTTTTTGAGTTACGCTTTTCACAGGCGTGCGCGCGCTCAGACACACACACACACACACACACACACACACACACACACACACACACACACACACACACACACACGGACCTTTTTCTAAAAATGGTTTTTTTTTTTTTTTTTTACTCAGGGAGCCTCTGAACATATATTTTTCAGTGAAATATCGGCATCGAATTTTTGGGTCGAATAGAGTACTTTCCATACTTACTATATCTAGTAGAGAAAGTAAAAATACTGGTGTTTTTTAAAATTATTTTGTTGTTTAACAACGCTGTCAATTGCCAGGATCACACCAGCGTCGCCGGTGTGCTGGAATTTCGTCCCGCAGGAGTTATTTTACATGCCACTAAATCTACTGATATGGAGCTGTCGTTTTAAGCACACTTAAAAACCATCGGTCTGAGTCGGTTTTGAACCCGTGACCTTGGGATCAGCAGGCCAGCGCCTAACCAACTGAGCTACCCAGACCGACGAATTGAAAGGTGTAAAACCGTTCCAGATATAAATAGTTGCGATTGGATCGATAATAGCGTGTTTTCAAACGAATCGAAACAATCACGTGAGGGAACTAAAACATTCTTTAAAAGCCATATATTTTCGTTCTGAACGGAAATAGACGAAGTTGTTAACACCACTACATTATCATGTAACAGCACCCGAAGCAAATGCACGGAATTAGTGATAATTTAACGTAACGCAGTGAAGAATCATTCATTTCAGATTCATGTTTCAGAGAATTGCACTTCCTTTCCAACTGTTTACTTCATACCTGAGCTAAAAATGTGCCATAGTTTGATCTATTTCACGTTAGCGTCACTTGATTCCATAATTTCACCTTGGCCATTGCACTCATGCCGGATTATCACCCCTTGCCCGTGGTATTATCGCTTTAGTATGACACGTATGTAAAATACTCTTCTGCAACTCCTAGCAGGTCAACTATTCATGAACTTGTCAATAAAGTCAAGCGTACAGGATGTTTATGACCACCACGAAATATGTTAAAAAAAACGCAGTGTGCTATCATAAGAGAAGCTTGATGAAGTAGGGACCCGGTTAGGGCACTCTCTCGAGACGTGTAGCACAAGAGGTTGGCATTTCCAAGACGTCAGCGTTTAGGGCAACGAAACTTCTGAAACTTAAGTCGTACAAGGTAACTGTAGTTCATGCTTTACAACCACAAGATCCTGTACCTAGGGTTGATTATTGCAATTGGATTTTGCAGTCCGTTTATAATGGTCACGTGGCTCCACTTTGTATGTAAATTCCATTTTAAATATTTTTTTTTAAACAACTAACGAGAGATGAGCGATTGTGTGGGAGGTTTCAGCAGGTCTCACTAATGCAAATTCTATGCATGAGCTGGGAAATGTGCATAGTGAGGATTGTGGTCATCTCGTTCCCCTGACCTATCTCCATGTGATTTTTATCAATGGGGAACATTAAAGAATGAAGTGCACGCATCCAACCCGCACACATTACAAGAATTGAAGGACAACACCATGAGAGAAATACAGGCAATCAGTCAAGATGAACTTCTTCGAATGAACCAGAATTGTTTTCGGTTATATAGAGAATGCATTCACATTGAACGTCATCAATTTCAACATATATTGTGAATTCAGGTAAGCCAGTAGTTATAGTTCCCTAAATGTTACCTGCCGGTCCTTTAGGCGTAATTCTGGCGGGGAGCGCGCCGGCCCTCACCGCTTTCGGTACCGCCGCGGGGCGGTCCGGTCGCTCAGGGAACGCACGGTATCAAAGCAGATTTCACAGCCCTCCTAGGTGGAGGATTATCTGCTTCTACATTACTTCCGACACAAAACTAGTGACAAGTACGATTTCATATCCACTGTTCTTGTTCAACACATTTTACATTTTAGCAAAGACTAGTTTGATCACTTCACCTTCCACAGCACTTAGATTACCAATTCATGAATTTCATTTGATTTTCTATTTCCCGGAAATACTTGTTTTTGTGGTGTGACCCTCAAAAGTAGCAGGTAGATTCACTCCTTATTCCTTTAGAGGGCAATTTTGTCTTAAAATAGACGTTAAAGTTTACTTAGACGTATTCTGTGGTTGACGAGGCAATGTTTAACAAACTAGAAATAGGGAAATCATACGGCAATGTTTTTCCAAGAATGTTTAGATGCTGAGATTCTGTAACTTTGTTCTACTAATTTAAGAATAATGTAAACAAACTGAAAAATAAACCTGAATTGTTTCTCAAAACATGTAAAAATATTATATTAGATAAAAATGACTAAATTGCATAGGAAGTCGCTTAATTTCACTCAAAATGCTATGAGCCAGGTATATTTTCCGCACGAGCGTCATTGAAAAAAGATACAAGATCATCGAATTCAAAGTAAAATATAATTTTTCAAAAATATTAACTTATCTGGATGAAATTTAGAACATACTTGTAATAGAAATAGAATAGTATGTCACATTTTTAAAAAAAATGGATAAGAGCTACAAGATTTATAATTTTCACCTTAATGGGTTCCTTACATTGAAAGAACCTGTACTTCACTGTGGACACCTTCCGTTGAGTCTCTGTCGCGTCAGAAAGGGAGAAATTGTAACAATGTCTGTGCTGCAGGATTCTGTTTTACGATTGAGAGGACCTCAAGTGTAATGCGTCCAGCACTTTGATGCTGCAAATTCTCCCACTTGTAACTCAAGCCGCCCGTCCACATATGCAACAACGCGTAATAGAGCACATATTCCCTTCCATCGCTAATAGCACAAGTAAAACGCGCAGGTAGAGAGAGTTTCAGAAAATCCTTTATTTGCTATTACAACTATGTACAGCTTCAAGAGGGCAAAACGTCCAAATAGGCACCGCGTGGGCGCCTTCTAGATGTACAGCCATGGAAAAAGTGATTGAGCGCATTAGGAGAAAATAGTTCTAAGTCTCACTCGTGTTACGGCGCAGTTTACACAAGTCGATATTTCCAATATGGGCTGAGTTTGTTGATACTCTCTGTTTTATATGTTATCGTCTATCGAGCATTCTATTCTATGCTCTATCCATTCTTCTAAAAGTATATTTGTATAGCAAATAAAATGTATATTTTGAATTTTCCTACGAAGTCCCGTTTACTCTTGATGATTTTTACATAATTGGTAAACCATAAGAGATAGACCAAATTTTATTATACAAAAATGTGTATCTCGTTCACACATATAATTTATGTCAAATTAGCACTTTTAAGTGACCCATTTTGGAGATGTTCCTTGTTATTTGTCATGAGTTTGTAATATTACTTGATTATCGTTTAAAGTTTACTGTATTCCCATAATCAAGTTACGTCAAAAAGTAAATTAGCAATAAAATAAGTTCTAACAAATGTTTAACAGATGAACCTGAAGTACATAGAGGAAGAGGTGTTTGTAAGAATAGTTTGTGCAAGAGTAGAGAAAGTCATATGAGCACAACACATCAGGTTTTTCGTTATGTGTAGCAATTATAAAAGTACGTATGTATTTCTGCTGTACGTATAGTCTTCACATTCAAGCATTAGTATATAATGAATACCCTGGCTGGCCCCGTGGCGCAGTTGGTAGCGCACCTGCCTGCTGTGCAAGAGGTTCCGCGTTCGATTTCCGGCAGGGAATAGGAATTTTTCTCCAGCCAAGATTATTCCTCATCCTTCCCTGAGTCTGGAAGTATGAATGAAAGTTTGCACTCAACGTTAAACGAGTAACATTATTTCCAATAGGCAAGGCCGCCGGTATGACCTCTGCAGTTAAAAGTAGGATATAAATGGAACACTTAAATAAAAAAAACACCACCACCACTATCATCACCACCACCATTCCGCGCAAACGTTACTCTGCTGGTCAAGTTGCCAACTTACCTCCAATGTTATACGCACTATGTTTAGTCGTTCCCAATTTATCCTAATTTCAGCTGTAAAATCGCAGGAGTGACTAGTTTTATGTCGGAAGAAATGGTAAAAGTAATGTAGAAGCAGGTAAACCTCCGCCTTGGAGTGCTGAAAAATGTGTTATGATATTGTGTTGCAAAACAAAAGGTTTCAGAGTGACAGTTCTTTGTGTAAAACAGATCTTCATAGGATGATTCAAACAAACCTAAAGAGGTTCTTAAAGCGAACACCTCTTTTATTTTATTGGGCCACACTGTGGTTTACTTGTCCTTATATGACTACATGTGTGATCCAATTCCAAAGAACTTGGACCAAGGTAAGGAATTTAACAGGTGACTTATTCTTGCAGGAATTGCACAAAATAACGAAGATTTACCGCTTAAGACCGAAATTGATTGGCAGGGGTTTGGGAAAATATAGAAAAGGCAGATAACGAGTATTGGAGAAAAATGGAGTAGTTCAAAACATCATTTACGTTTCATAAGGTAAACATACTCAATGAACTGAAAATAACATTTAAATTGTGTTATTTTGAGCGAGTTCTATGCTTTAGCCTAGCATGAATACACATTACAAGGTTGGCACCATTATCGTAAGCGCGATAAGAAGCACGACTCCTGCTTCAGATATCTCTGCTTATCTGGAATCGTTTCCTGTCGTACTAACTGGCTGCATTACTGCCAGACATCATGAGCTGGTGACAAAGTGTACCACTACCACAACAGCTACTTCTACCAGTAAGAATATATGCGTAGCAGAGAAAGTAAAACCCCTTTGCTGTTGATGTGACTCGACGTCCGTAATGCGACTGTTTCCGCTTATATCTGTGCTCATGGGCGTATCAATTATGCACAGGGAGCAACATAGCACGTTCAATCCTGTTGCATGTGAAACCCGTTGTGGTTTTGTGCACCGAGCGCTTCCTTTCTCGTTAGTTCCAATGAATTTTATTTTAAGTGAGGCGCCTTTTAGTAACGATCCTCTAATTACCAATTTTACGAGCCAACTGGCGCGAAAACATTTTGTCAGAAATGTTTACCTTACTCTGCAAATAACGACTCCAGAAAGCATCACTCCTTCCATTATTTAAGGCAATTAGATAATGAGCTCTGTTTAATTTCCACTTGCAAAAGTTGCAAGATTTGTGTAGGTAATGTAAATTACCTCCCTTAGCGTGTCGTAAAAGGCTGATGCTTGCAGGGACTCTTGTTTGGTGGGGTGACTTGACATTTTCTGGGGTAAGCATATGTGTGTTTATTTATGCACTTAATTAGCATTGCTTCAAGAGCTTATTCTCACCCTGAGGCCATAAATACATTTAATATGACAAAAACTAGAGTACATGATCATATTTACTTGTACTACATTACTTTTATTCCTTTATTACTTATATAAATATCCGAAGACGACAAAGAAGCCGTCAATTGAGAAACGGTTTGGTTTCACCGCATTTCGTCTGTTGGAATCATATACTTCTGAAAATCTAGAGGTAAAACTGGAACTGAAAAATGCAATGTCACAGCTGGGATTTGAACCACAGACCCTCCGCTTACCAGGCGGGCGCTCTAACCATTAAGCTATTGTGACAACCTGCCAGAATGATATTGAATTCTCCAACCAATTCGTAAACCACAAAGGCAGTCTCACATCAGAGACAATTACCCCAATGGTGACTTACTATCGTAAGTACTTTATGTCCCGGGATTAAATAGCCTTCAGATGGTAAGTATTATTTATTTATGCCAGCAAACTTACTGTTGGTGTTTTAAACATTCAAACCGTGTGTGCGCGATGTTTGAGATGTAGAACTGGAACTGAAAAATGCAATGCCTCATATAGGATTTGAACCACAGACCCTCTGCCCACACGCGGCTTGTGTGTTTAAAAACACCAACAGTACGTTTGTTGACATAAATAAATAACAACTACCATCTGAATATCTAATTTAATGGTTCTTATTACTGAACATCTGGGAACGCTTGTTGCAGCCACAGTATGTGTAATCGGCGGTCATACCGTCCCATTTTTAAAAGTAATTGTACACATTTTGAATAATGAAACACGGCATAAGCCTTGCAACTTTGCCTGGGTTCTTTTGGTTTCTATACACGCGCCGACCATGCGATGTCCTTATTTCCCCATTCCACTGACTCAAAAGACTGCACGAAGTATAATAGGATTAGACCAGAGGAAGACAGCAAGAGATGCGACGTACTGGCACAAAAAGTAGGCCTTTCACTGTGAAGTCAGGCGACAGCCATCTAACACCATGTTGCCTAAGGTTCGCGTCAATCCTCCAGCACATGACCTTCAGAGGCTCCACGGCTGTAGCGAATTACTAATTTATTACTAATTACCAGACTAACCCCGTATATTAATACTTTATTACAAGCTTAAAACTTATATGAGGTTTAAATAGAATGGTCATGCAATCATGTATGAAAAAATCTGAAGTGTTGCACTCACATGACTTTCTCTACTCTTTTACTAACCATTTGTACAAACTCTTAGTCCTATATCTTCTTCGTGTTAGTTGAGATAAATGTTTACAAAATTTATGTTGTTGCTTATTTCCTTGAAGATGTAAGAGTATTATAGGAATACAGCAGGCTTTGAGCGATAGTCAAATATTTTAAAGCTTTGAGATTCCGCTCTCTTTGCACGGCTAAGATATAAAAAAAGCATAACGATCTTACATTTGAGGAAAGTTTAAGCATTTCAAAACTCACACAAATGACAAAGAATACCTCTCAGATGTTCAACTCTCCAATAAGTGCATTTGGACATAATTTGTGTGTTTTAACGAGATCTACATTTGTTTTGTATAGTAACATTTGGTATATTTACCACTTATGCAAAAGTCGTCAAGAGTAAACAGGACTATATAGGTATAGGCAGAAAATTAAAAGTATACATTTAATTTTCCATTAAAATCGTTAGTCATTTCGAGAAAATAAAATGTACTTTAGGGTGGAGAAATTTTCTACAAAATTTTCGTGTCGCATCCTTGAAAGATATTTAAGTTAAATACCAAATGTGGTTTTTAACCCACTGTTCGTTTTCGAGTGACGCTGTTCACACACACACACACACTCACACACACACACACACACACACACACACACACACACACACACACACACGCACGCACACAATGACACACACAATCACACATATGGACCTTTTCCTTGGGGGATTCTGGGGCCTCAAAGCATATTTCTCGTGAAATCTCGACATCGAATTTTTGGGTGGAATGCAATACTTCCTCTACTTATGTCCCCAGACGAAGAAATCCATTGGATTCAAATCAGATGATTGAGCACGTCATGCAATGTGTCCCCCTCGACCAATCCATCTTTCAAAAACTTGCGAACTATCATAGTGAAACGAGCTGGAGCACCGTCGTTTAAAAACTACATTCGTTGGATGATGTCCAGAAGTCCATCATTAGTTAATTGATGCAACTCGTTTCTGAGACACTGCAGTTAGGTTTGCCCATTCAGACGCGTCGAGAAGAAATAGGAACCAATAAGGTGATCATGAATGCTTTTACCTCACACGTCAGGGAGAACCTCTGTTGATGGTTGTCCCGTCGTACTTCATTAGGATTTTCAAATGTCATGTCGCTCAGTTAGGTTTTATATAATACTGTAAGTTATTAAATACCGTGTGAGTTTATGAAACTAGGTTGAATAATATCAGATTAATTTACTTTTATACTGCTTAAGTACATTTTGCAATCAAATAATTACTAGCCGAGTGCTATCAGATTAACTATACACTTCAAATGTTGCACAAAATTGCCTACCTCAATTAGTATAAGTATCTAAAATTAAAACATAAAGCTTTTCAATACCCAGTACAAAATTGTGCATCTGAATGATTTATTTATATCGCCAAAATGCAGCAAAAACAGTCAAAGGAAATTAAGGAAAAAATGCTGTAGCATGATGAGATAGTAATTTCAATAGAAAGTAATTATTTATAATGATATATGTCCGTACTTTATACTTAACTGGAGAGCGGAGAAAAACTGTAATGATGTAGCATTCGTATAGGCAGAGCTTAACCATTTCAATACGCAGAGCTAGTGACCTGAAACCACAGACAGCCAACGTCGAAATAATCAGCTTTGCAAATGTTTAAATTGCCACAAAAAATTGTATTCGTGCATCCTGTTTTGAATGTATAACCTACTTACTTTGTGATGCATGCTTCGGAATCATATTATAATAGACTCTAAAACCACTAATGTTATTATTGTTGCTATTATTTTGGAAGGTCTGAGGAGGAACTTCGATTGCGATGTTCTGCGTTGCACAGCTGTTTCTTCAGAGAAGCTACATAAATTCCACTTCAGAAATACGCATAATTTTATATAGAGATTTGAATGAATTTCGCTATCTTGAGTGAATTTTATTTTTGTAAGTATTATTAGACCGTGGTTTGACGATTTATCGCTACAGCTTTTACACTCAGGTGCTCCATAGCCTTGTATTTCTTTGGTGAAGTTAAAAAAGACATTACTTAATACGGTTAAACAAAAAGTTAATTTAAAATCTTAGGACAATATAAGGAACAAACAAAAAACAAAACGCATAACTAGATAAAAACATCCTAAAGATACACAAATACTAAAGGAAGAAAATCGAGTAAAGAGCGCCGTGTGACTGCAGTATGTACATTGCATTTATATTTCATTCAGATAGAAAATTGTTTGAATTGTATGTAGAAGATGGAGTACAGAAAGAAATGTGATTGAGTTTCATAGAGAAAAAGTGAGCAGAGAAAAGTGTATGAAAGTAATACCTTGCATTTATATTTCAATCATAGAAAATCGTATGAATTTTATGTTTGAAGGCCAAGTAGAGAAGGGTATGTGAATGTGTTATGTAGCAGAAAAGCGAGTAGAGAAAACTATAGGAATCTAATATGTAGTATAGGAAAATGGATACATAAAAGACGCTCTCTATAAAAAAAACACTTAGATGTGCCAACTTTCATGGAGATCGATCTACCGGTGTTGAATTAGTCAACTTTATACATCCCAACATACATACGTTCTTATATGTATAGATAGATGAACTATCTTATATACTGTCTTTTTCAGAAAATATACTCGATAGTTTCACGACTTTGTTCATATTAAATCGTAATGTTTATAGAAGTATTAAAATGGTCATGTCAAGCACTAAATTTGACCTCACAACACACTAACATGAACTCTTTATATAATATAATAAAACTGAATAAATTCTTTACAAGTGTGATGATATATTAATTATATGTGTGTTTTTATCACTGTGAAAACATTCTGACCTTCAAGTGCATAAAATACATCCCAACAATGCAACAACGCATGCTTCATTGTGCTGCTGTGACGTCACAGTCGTGAGAAGTGGCAATTTTATCGCGACGGCCACGGAACAACAAGAGTGCATTGTATTACGCGGGAAAATACGTTACTCCTAACACGTAACTTTGCTCATACGCTTTCTATTGGCCATATGGACTTATTCTTATTTGCTTGAAGTTAGATAGGTTCACTTTTACTCTGTAACCATAATTTTTGCATGCTTATTTTGGCCGTAGGATCGGGCTTGCTTGAATTTCACGATGTATGCGCTCGATTATCTTCAATGTTGCGTTCCAAATCCTAAATCTAAAGAGCACGAAATATTTTGATGGTTTCATAATATACACCTTCCAGGAAGTAAGAAAGTTCTGCATTAGGATGATGGATGTTCCTCTGTTGTCTAGTGTTTACCTCATGAATTTCACTGTTTGTTATAAAATTGTGTGGATCGATTGCATACAATAAATTTTAGGATCGAGAATATTCTTAGTCTTCTAAAAAGATCTTTACACGACGTCTGCTATGGGTGTTGGAAATAATTATTTTTCTTATAACCTTCTTTGGTATGAGGAACATTTGTTTGCTCTCTTCTGAATTGCCCCAAAATAAAATTTAACATTTCATTATAGAGTTAAAATAAGCATAGTAAATCAAAGTGTGTCTATAGAACTCACGTTTGCCAGTGCGATAAAATTACCTGAATAAATCGTTTCATTGAGAAGTTTGTTATAACGTGTGGGATCCAAACGATAGCAGATATAGAATGTAATGTGAATGTAACGCATGGGATTTAATTGACTGTCATTGTCGCGTCACATCTAGTAACTGAAAAGCGTGAAGAACGTAATGTATCACACGTTTGTCTGCACCAGTTACTCCAGAGGCAACGAAACGACAAAAATGTAACAGTTTATTATCCCGTAGCATTTGCTCATATACTATAAACAGCTTTACACTCTGCTTGATGCGTTTGATAATTATGAGGTCATTAATCCTCTCTCATACTATGTAATTATGTGGATTTTCCTGACAGGTTCATTATGTTATAACCACAATAATATGGGACAATTTCCGACAGTTTTATTACATTTCTAAAGCAATATCTCTTTTAATCACGTTGCTAACTTCTCTGAAGGGGAAAAGATATGTTTTGTTACTTTTTCTACTACGTATAGCAAAGTACAATGTATGTATGTGTGTGTGTGTGTCTCTCTCTCTCTCTCTCTCTCTCTCTCTCTCTGTGTATATGTGTGTGTGTGTGTGTCTGTGTGTGTGTTTCTGCCAGTCTGTGGACAGCATACCTCAAAAACGAAAAGTCGGTTAAAAACCAAAGTTGGTATTTTTAAGTTTAATGTGTTTAAAGGATGCGACATGAATATTTTGAAGTAAGTGGCCCCACCCTAAACTACCCTTTACATGGAACATTTTTAAATAATTTTGACTTTCTTGAAAATAGCTCTAGCCATTTTCATTAAAATGACATATGTTTGAGATATTTTTATGACAAATTAAATGTATATCTTGAATTTTCTGGCTGCAGCCCCTGCAGTCGTATTTACTCTGAATGATTTTTGTATAACTGCTAAACTGTAAGAGATAGACCAAGTCTTACTATACAAAAAATGTTGATTTTACTGAAATACACAATTTATGTACGAAAAATTTCTTTTTGGAGTGAACCATTGCGGAGATATTGCTTTTTATTTGTGCCAGTTTCGGAAAACTTAAAACTTCGGTGAAATGGAACATCGTTGTTCATTTTTTATATGTTATGCGTGCAAAGAGAACGGAATTTCAAAGTTTTAAAAGATTCTATTCCCATATTACTCTTGCTCCTACAAGTAAATAAGCATTATGATAATTTCTGCAAATTTTTATCTCAAGTAACTCGAAGAAGATACAGGAATAAGACTTTGTAAGGGGTAGCACAGAGTAGAGAAAATCATGTGAGTGCAATATACAAGATTTTTTTAAGAATATTTTGTTGAAGAATGCGTAGTTCCATAGGAATGTGACTCCTAAAATTTTTCTCCTGCCATGTTAAGGGCGTTGGATTTTAAAGCTATAACTGGCAACATATTCTTTTATTTAAAAGTTCCACTTATAATATCTCTGCCCTTATACCCCTAAAACCTTGTGTTTATTATACATTGGTACTCATTCCATAAACTAACCAACCACAAAGATAATTGTGTACAATTTACGCCATAAATCGTGTAAAAGCTTAGTAATTAATACAAACTCTCCAACAATGCCACATTGTTTGTTCCATAATAATTAGCTAAGGAGAAAACAAGACCTCAACACATGTATTAAAACTGTTATAAATGTGCTTCATTTCACATCCTTTGTGTTGTTTTCCAGGCCTTTTCAAAAACATTCAGAAGTTTTAAGTATGCTAATAAAGGAAAATAGGTGAAAATAAAATAAAGCCAAGGATAGCATTTAAACGAAAACAACAGGAACATAGAAACAATTGAACAAGTGTAGAAAAATAGAAACTGTCAGTAACATTATGTAAAATGAATAGCAGGTTGGGGAGGTGAAAACACTTCATCTTCTTAAAATAAATAATAAAGGAGGAAAATAAATAAAGCAGGGAGGTATCTTTTCCATTAGTGATGTTTATTTCAATAATGCAGATTGAGAGAATGTAGCATACAGGACTTTAAAGGAAGTAAATAACAAGGGAGGAAACCGAACATTGTGAAGACAAAGTTTTTGGAGACTGCAGAAATTATAAAACAATAAACAGAACAACATTTTGTAAAAATGTCTCGAGACTGAGAAACGCTTTCAACGTTAAGGGAAAAAAATGCATTTGAAGTATCGTATTCAGCATGTTAACACGAAACAATATCTTCTTGAGATGGAGTTTTCAACAACTCCCTTACATCAGAAATGGTATCACCTGACTCCGAAAGGCAGAGAAGCATTGCTACTTGTTTCGAAACTCTTCAGAGTTCCCCAAACTTGCTCCAACTTTTCCATTTAAAATATAATGACTGTAAGAATCGACGATTCTCTAGTGATTCAAGAGTGGTATGAGTCGAATGGAGTGGCTTCTTTTACTGCAATTTCAATCCTGATGTTCATCAAAGCGTAGGGAAATTGTAAGCCGCAATTATCGAACTAGGTGTAACTAAGCTCTAATGCAAAAGCAGCATAAATCCAGGCTTTTTTATATTCAGTGCGTATGTGTGTGTCCCAAAATACCGACAGTGTTTAGTATGTTCTGCGGCACGGCTAACTAATCGCCTTTCAAATACAGACTCCTATCCGGAAATGCACGGTTTGGACGCTGCAGTGGGCGTACGTTCACATTTCGTCAATAAACCCAACAACGAGCTGTCTACATTACAAACGGGCTTCAAACTCTGTACCTCTGTATCAGCGATGGTGCAGATGTGTGCAAAAAGACTGCAGCGGTGAACATTCATTCCCAACTCTGTGGAATGTACGAAGAGCAGTGTATGAGCATACAACACGTGCGTAAATGGTGCAGAGAATTCAAAGACGGACGTACAGACGTCCAGCGTTCTGGACGGCCGTCGGTTTCGCACGAAACTATTGTGAAAGTAGAAAGATCGAAGGGTGACGGTTTAGGAAACCTGCGAGATGATCCCTGACGTCAGCAAGACCTTACATTCACACAACTTTGACCGATCACCAAGGTGGGTGGAGGCATTCTCACAAAGAGAGCGCATTTTCATCATGACAATGCTCGTCCGCACTTTGCCCATGTGACAACCAATCTCGCTCACACACCCTCCTTACAGCCCAGACATAGCCCCAAGTACTACCATCTCTTCACTGACTTGAAGAATCACCTGCGTGGCACGCATTTCAGTACCAGAGAGGAACTGTAAGACAGGGATCGGCAAACATGTACTCAATGAGGGGTGAGTATGACGTCTCAAAATGCAACCCGCAATGCACACGACGTAATGTAGAACAGGGGATAGCATTGACCTTCGTTCAGTGTCAGTGCTGGACTCGCTCGCTACAGAGTACAATAAGAAATAGTACACATACTTGAATCCAGCTACGAGTGGTCTACGATACTTTAGGTAGGCCTAGATATTTGAGCAATATATTTCAGTTCACTTCTATTTGCAATGTACCATGAAAATCTAGTGATATATCTCAGCTAGCCACTCTCAGTATAGCACGCTAATTATCATCTGTTAATCGCGATACAAGATTTTTTTGGATTCAGTTTCTTTCCTTCTACATATTTCTTAAATGCTTGAGATAATTCTGTCCCTGTTGCATGTTGTATGTATCCTTCTCATTATGGTTCGTGGTGATAATGCAACATTACTAAAAATATAATATTGTTCAGGGAAAATTATGTTGACAACTTTACTCTCACATTTTTTATGAAATCTCCATCACTAAAACACCTCAGTGACTGAGCAATCTCCAAAGCAACAGCTTAGCTGGCGTGAAGTTGTTTATCAGTTGTACTATTTGAATTAATATTAGGTGTATTATCTGAATATTGCTCTTTGAGCTGTTGCAGTTGGTTCGTCCGATCTAGATCTGAACAAAAAAAAAAATGAATAAACGACATTACGACAGTGTTATGCTACTTTAAATCGTGGTATAAATTTATGAATACATGCTTGTCTATAATTGTATGGTGATCTTATGACATGTATCATAATGCCGCTTGATGTTCCATTGATGAGTGCCTTTTTTAACTTTAGAGCACAACAAACACCTTACGTTCCTTACATGATGACAGAATAAATAATCAAAGTGCTATTCTAGATATCAAATTTAATAGACCAGGAATAATTACATGTGCTCTAAAGCGCAGAAATTTATCTTTAAGTCTTAGTATTAAATCACACTTTGACAGGCATGTTTAGAAGTGCAGGTAAATACGAGAGGACAGTTCGCCCGTGATCGGTGTGTATGCAGTGCCAGTTAAGGCTGCGAGGGAGGGGGAGACAGAGTAAGCGCTGCCCCTGATACGTCATAGTTGCGAGGCCTCATTGAGTACATATTTGCCGACTGTTTTAAGCTAACCTCAGCCTCGAGGAGGGAGAGTTCTACGTTACACACCACATACAAAAATGCATTCATCAGAACGCCGATTATGCCGAAAAATAGGAAAAAGTCTAAGCTTTCCAAAAATATATTATTCAATGTCGGTAAATATGTTTTTCATTGTGAAAAAAAAAATTGGGAGCCTTATTTTACCGACAACCCTCCATCATCCTCTCAACAAAGTTCTGTTTTCTGACCACCTCATTTGTTTCAGTTGCGTGTAACTTTGCTCGTTGGTTGATGCCTTGCTTGAAGCAAATTTCAAGGAAGCCTTAGAGATAAGTAATAAGGGATGAGTGGAATATAATTTTGATTATATAAATGCCTCACAGAAAAAGAATCACCACTCCGATCTGGGACAACGAGCCGTTGTGTCCACCCATCTATATAATATATACATGATTTTTATATATTTTATGTATTACGGTGCGTTAGTCCCAGAAAAGCTCACAAATGGCTCCACCAATTTTGTTCTGTATTGCTCGGCTCAATACCGTGATGGTTTAGAAAAAAGAACATTATGAAAAACCAAAAGAAATAGCCGAAAAATCGCAAACTCCAAATTGGTTTGGCACTTCAGATTACTTTCAATATACAGTGTTTCTGGCGGATCTATCGTTTGACAGTACATTTAAAGTAGTTTTCTTCTTAAACAAGATAATGATTTTATGACATATTTCGTTAGATCGAATTTAATTATACAACATAACATTCACATAGTTTTTACTACTCACTTTTCTTTTACGTAACACATACACCGCTTGACGGATCACCGTGAAATTCGGCACGTATATGTATTTTTTCGTGGAGAAAGTTTCTATTTTATCCACTTTACAACGTAGCATTCGCATGGTGTTTACTACTCACTTTTATCTTATATATTTAAACGAGCAATTCTTGTATATAAATATATTCCGCGCAACTTGGAAACGGTTCTAACGATTTCGATCAAATTTTGTATTCATGTAAGGTTTTGCTTATTAAGTTTAAGTTTTGGTCATAATTTCTCTGTTAATGAGTCAATTTCAACAAAAAAGCCAGGATATTAAAGGTCTCGTCAAGGGAACGGCTCCAGCTCGATCGCCCAGGTACTTTTACATATTAAATGCACATGTCCTTCCTTGCTGAACGTATATTTCATACAATTCTCTATGAATGCAATAGAAATGCCACATATTGCATTCATACAGTTTCCTCTACTCACATTTCTTTTACGTAATAGGATCACATTTCTTTCTCTATTCCCTTTCCACATACAATTTATACAATTATGATTGAAACCGAAATGTAACGCATTGCATTCACTAGATTTTTTCTAGTTTTATGAAAGAATATGTTATTTACTCTGTCTTCTAAATAGAATTTTCAGTATGATTGAAAGAAAAATGCAATGTTTTACATTCACACAGCTTTCTCTACTCACTTTTCTTCCTGTGACATTTGCTGTTGTTTTTCGATGCTTTTGCATAGTGTTTTCCCGGCGTTTATATTTATTTATTTTGCATTCTGGGTTTCTTAGAGTTCCAACTTAAGTCTAAAGCTTGTAGGTATATAATCGAATATCTTGACAATTTACAATGTTGGTCACGTAAATAGGTAGCGTGCAATCCTCAGGATGTAGCATGGAGCTTCACCGACTCTGATCAAATCCATTACGTCTCAAACAAGACAGTTTGAAAAATCAAACGTGGAGTTCAGACGAACGGAAAAACACACAAGGTGACCGGGAGCAAATAAAGTGCCCCTTTCCTAAATTTACATGAGCAAGGTTCATTCCTGTGCGTTCTGTTCGGAACGGAGTCGTGGCGAAATGCCGGTTTACCCCAGGCATACCAAATGAGGGGTACCAACCTTACTTCCTCTCTCCAGCACCTCGTGATATGGACACCAACAGTCACACGCCCTCTAGCACTTCCTGCTGATCATAATCTCTATGATCCAAGAAGTAACACGAGGAATTCATATGTATTGATTACACTATTAATCCGTTAACTTTCTGTCGTTAGGCATTGTGTTTATAAAAATTTAAAAACAAATCTGCAGCTTTTTTTTCTGATTGCTTTATATTTTTTTTCCACACACTTGGAATATGAAATGTAAAGTATATATCAAGAAGAGACTTACGTAATGTGCAGCTATCCCCACTCCACTCCTCATTCGGAGGGACAGGCAGTTGGTATCCAGTGACGGACAAAACAGGCGACTCCATGGCACTTTCTAAGTCATACCTTGAATTTTCTGGCAATATCCTCAGAAGAACTCTTCATTCTGGATTACTTTTGCGTAAATGGTAAACAGTAAGAGACAGATAAAAGCTTACTGTAGGTATCTGATGTCTGCACTCACATGATCTTCTCTAGTTCTGTTCTTACAGACACTTATTTCTCTATTACTTTGTGTTAATAGAGATAAACGTCTATGCAAATAATATTTTTGATAATTTTCATGTAGTTACAAGGGCAATATAGTAGGTTTTAAGGCATAGGTAAACGTTTTAAGTAGTCTCTATGTGATATCTTTGAAACTAAGTTCTCTTTGCATGACCAAGAGATAAAGAAACGAATAACTATCTACCATTTGAGAATAGTTATAAATATTGCAAAATTCTGACAAACAACAAAGAATATCTCCGAAATCCTTCACTTCACAAAAAAGATTAACATAAATTGTGCATTTTAGCAGACAGACAGACACACACACACACGCGCGCGAGGACCTTTTTCTAAAAATACCTTTTTGGTTTCAGGGAACCTCAAAACATATTTACGATGACAACTCGGCATCAAAGTTTTGGGTGGGATACAATACTTCCTCTACTATAGCTAGTAGATAAAGTAAAACTATGGATCCCTTAAAACAATCGATTTATGTCAAATACTTATTTTTTCTTTTGAGTGAACCATTTCCGAGATATTCTTTATTATTTGTTTGAACTAGCCAATACTTAGACTTTTATTAAATAGTAGAAAGTAATTCGTTTTTCTCTTTATCTTTGCCTTGCAAGGAGAACAGAGTTTCAAAGACATCGCTTAGCAACCAGCTTTTAAAACCTTTCACTATTGCTTAAAGCCTAGTGTATTCTCCTTGCACTTATAAGAAAATTGGCAATAAGATTATTTCTGGAAATATTTGTGTCGATTAAAATGTAGTAGATAGACAAATAAGCATTTTGGAAGAATTGTGTGTATAAGAGTGAGTATAGCTCTACATATATTTGTGAACATAGTTTCTCCAAATTAAACTATATTAAAAGTCTGTGTCACAATATTTTAAGTGGCGATCACTTGGTGTATCTTCTAAGGCTAAGCATTTCGACTTTGTCGCCAAATATTGATAGACTTCTTAAACGTAAGCAGTGCCAAAGAAATCGCTAATGAACACATGTTTATGGCATAAGATTTGAAAATACTCTCGTACCGCCACTGCAACACAATTCAAGGTGGTAGTGAAGTGCTCGTATAACCTCCCGTCTCTCGTAAACGTTGGACAAAATTTAAATGTACTACGTCAAATTGTTTTTAAATTATTAATATATTTATTAATAATAAATCACTTTTTGGTATAGTCATTTGAAATGACCCTTGGAGCTACAGTTTATTTTATCCGTACTAAATTTATAATTTGAGCTCAGTATACAAATATAAATAAATCTTCATATAGCTGTTGTTTAGATTTAATTAGTTTAAGAGAGAAAAACATGTTTTGTATAGAATTTATTGATATTTTCAATTTTTTTCAGTATGAGCTGCGAAAAATATTTAATTTGAGCTCAATTAATTTAAATAATAGATGACAAAGTTTAATAGGTCTTCTGAAACTTTCAAGCTCATAAATTATAAACTAGTGTCCATAGAGCACTTTTAATAGTGACAAATACTCAAAAAACAATTGAGAAAAATGCATTTTAAAGTTTGACAATATATTTTTGTACTTTACCTAAATCCAATCAACTTCAAATTCCCTAGCATCATATTTGGGGCTCTCTGCTGCCTTCTCCTTGGCCTCAGTTGCAGTTTTTGAACTACCCTAATCCAAATAAATATATTTAGGTTATTTTTTATGGAATTTAACATTTTCTGGCCAAATATTTGCGATATAGTATTTAAAATAAATATTTTATTTTTATGAAATAGTCCAGATAAATAACATTTGACAGTCTGATTTTCCCAGATGAATTCTTAAATTCTAAATTTATCGCTTATCTCAGACGTGTTATGATACTATGTGCTTGTCATTTAAAAGTTTACCATCCACCATTTTAGGGAATGCTGAGTTTTATACCGCGGAACGGACGTTGCTTATATCCAGATGTTACAGATATTTAATAACATGGCTTCTAAATGTATAAATTAGAAGAAAATTAATATCCGAAGCCAGATCCTTCGCCATAGTAGTAATTAAACTCTCTTTAAATTCCTCGCAGAACAAACTTCTTAAGATATTGGACGGAAAACCATGAAACGAACTCATTAACATCGGGATAATAAATAATCTTCTGGATACGTTGTCGATTTAACATTTTCGGTTAGGTTCTATAAGACCAAAGTTTTAATGAAAATTATAAACGCAACGAAATTAATTAACATTTCACTAGGACATCTACACCGAAATATGGGTATACTCGTACTTAATTGCATATATCTTCCTTTTGTCTTTATAGGAGAGATGAAAGTTGAAGAAGACGGGGAAATATCGGACACGGGTAAATTCGGACGGAAACAATATATTTGTACTTTCTCTACTACGTATAGTAAGTAGAGGAAGTATTGTACTCCACCCAAAAGTTTAATGTCGAAATATATGTGTTGAAGCCCACTAAAGGCAAAACATAAAAGCATTTTACAAAATGGTCCGTGTATGTGTGTCTGTGCTTTTATGTGTGTGTGATTGTGTCTGTATGTGTATGTCCGTGTGTGTGTGTGTGTGTGTCTGTCTGTATGTCTATATGTGTGTGTCTGTGTGTGTCCGACAGTGTGTCTTACGAGAATCTACCAACGGATTTTATTTGAACCACGACCTTCGAGGGAAACTCCTTCCACCAAGCGTTACCTTGGCCCGTTTTAACAATAATAGGTATAAAGCGAAGATGATGTAATTGTATAGTGGTAGAGAAAGTCGTAACAATATTATTTCTGAGGTTTTACATTCCTTTTCTGGGGATTTAAACCAGATCTATGATGTCCCAAGAATGTTAAGGCAATGTGTCGATGCAATTTGGCGAAATTTGGATTGCCGAAAATGTTGACTTTTACTTTATGCCATTTTTATTATGCTTATAATTTGTACTTTAACGGCATACTTAAGCTTTCTCAATTATCAGCCATTTTAAAGCTCCATGAGGGTATTTAAAGGTGCTATTGCAGGTGTGCATTCTGCGCTAAAACATCGTCGCTACAGCTTTGAAAAGCTTTTTTCGTTTTCACTAGCTTTAATTTTAGTCTCTTGCAGAGAATTTTGGTTGAGAGAGTTTATGAGTTGGCTATGCTGAAATAATTTGATATATCAAGCTCAAATGCTGCGAATATCTGCTTCCAAGCAGACAAATACCGTCCATGTTCTGTAATCTTTCCCGGTTATTTCAGTGTTCTTGTTATACATAACACATTGTTTAGGTAGTTAATAGGTTTTAAGTTATGCGTTGATCTGCAGTAAAGCCCACGCGCTAATCCAACTGCCTCTCGCTGCACGTCTGCTGAAAGGAAGAAACGCCACTGCCCGGTCTTGCGCCGTGAAGTTCGACAACTTGTTTAACGCACGAAGGGTTATCTACTTTCGTCGGGGCCGGCTCTGGTGGGCCACCTGGTATATTTTATGTTCCGAGTGTGCTGAAAAAAATTCAAAGCAACAAAAAGAAAACTATGGATTTTGAAGTTTTCATACATACATTGTCTTACGCTAAGGATGCACCTTGTAATAACAGTGAAGAGAGCGAGTCCTGGATACTCTCTATTTGTCTGTTTCGTACGGACAGACAGATGTACGAGCGTGTCCGGAAGTTAGGGTTCCGCACAACACACCAGAACTTCTGTCGTCGGGGTCGTAACGCATCCGTGCGAAAACCACAGACAGCCATTGTTTATCATGGACAGTGTGTCCACATGGACACAATGATTATTCAAAAACTAATCTTCTGGAAACTTCACTTGCGGGTTAAAGCTGCAGTACTACCAGTAATGAGGACCGGACCGGACCGGACCGGATTACTCCTGTTCGCAGTGGAATTCCCAACATTACTGCCCTAGTCACAGGAATGTAAACAAAAGCTTGTGTGAACATGTTACGAATGTGTAGCTATAGGTTTAAAACCAGTGCGTAACAATATGCTGATTCAAGCGATCATCTCTTGGAATTACAAACATTAACATCTCTTCGGCACAGATACAAGCCAATAAAGAACATGAAACCTGTAGCAACAAATTGATTACCTCAAAAATAACATGGACTGAAAAAACAGACAGATCGAGTGCCCACGCTTTCCATAGTACCTACGTGCGGAGATGGCTATGACAAGGAGGGAAATAGCACCTCGAGCTATTTGTCTCTCTCATCCATGCAGGGTTGCCAGATCTACTGATTTTGCAGGGGATCTGCTTTTTTTGCAAATCTACTGATCTACTGCTAAAAACTGAACGCACTTCAAAATCTCCTACTGTTTACATATTTTACATTTTTACATATGTTTTCCTTGACATAGTATAATTCACCCTTCCGAAAAATATTTTCAGGCAAGTCATTCCCTTGTGTATAAAACAAAAGATCAATACAATCACCTGTTTACATAAAGAGTATACGACATCTGGATTGCCTCATAGCCACAGAGCTTGCATTTCAAATCTGGGCTGTGCTGATAAGAAAGTGGAAGAAATATATACACTCTTTTAAACCGTACAGTTGAGAAAACGGAGATACAATAACATACATCCGAGAGAGATATTTGCCCTTCCCAGTAGTTTAGTTAGGCTATTGGAATTTGCTATTTATCACTTGAGTTTATGTTTCTCACTTATGTTTCTCACTTATGTTTATACTGGCATCCTGGGTGCTTACCTATGTGCATATACGGCATTATTAAGATTATCAGCCTTTATCCCAGGGAGGCTTATCGCTGTTGCGATTATCTTGTCCCTACCTAGCATAACAGTTGCCCTGTTTTTGGTTCTTTAAATTAATCTTACTGCAGTAACTTAAAAACTAAATCAGATTTTCAGTTGCGTTGCAGTCGTGTTTTAAGGACGAACCGAAAATTACTGTCATTATTGTTTGGTAGTGTTGTGTGGGCGTTTTATATTTCAACTACCTACGCTGTTATAGTGTTCACTGAACATGAGTAAGAAACAGAAGTACAGTTAGAACTACAAACTTGAATGGCAGCAAGAAGATAAGTATAGTGGCTCGTTAACATCTAAAATGGGATCTACTTTCGCATTTTGCGAAGTATCTGATTATACCATAAATATTCTATCAAGTGGTAAAACTGCTTTGGAGGGACATGTAATAAACATATACAGTCTGCTAAACGGCTAGTTGGGCAAACAACTATCATTTGCACATCAGTCCCGATTCAACTATTTCTTTTGATGCTGTGGAACATCTGCCCCCTTTGTCAATATGCCCTGATTCTGAAACTGAAAAAAGGATAACCTGTTCTCGAACAAAAGCAACAGCTATTCTAAATAACATTTTGGGTCTTGAAAGTAGAGAAATGTTATATGCAATGCTGAGAAAAAATAAGTTTTCTGTAACTGTGGATGAATCTACAGACGTCAGTTCTTCTAAACATTTGTGTTTGGTTGTTCGATTTGATTCTGATATTGGCAGGATTTTGGATTCCTTTTTCGATTTGATATCTGTAAGTAGTGCTAATGCAATTAACTTATATCAAAGTGTGGTAAACTCTTTTAATTCTAGAAACAATCGTTACTAAGAGAACCTCATTGGATTAGCCGCAGATGAAGCTAGTGTTATGATGGGTAAAACACATTTTTGTCTGTTCTTCTAAAGATTGATATACCATACTTATTTATAATGAAATCTGTTTGCCATTTATTCAATTTGTACTCATCCTATGCTTGCACTAAGCTTTCGCGGGAGCCAGAAGATCTTGTTCGAGATGTCTTCAATTATTTTCATGCCAGTGCAAAACGTACAGAAACTCTCAAAGATTTTCAAACTCTTGTCAACACTAACCCTAACAAATTATTACAGCCAAGCAAAACACGGTGGTTATTTCTCGAGTTAGTCGCTTCTCTTATATTAGAGCATTATGATACCCTTATTTTTCACTTCTTCTGAAGAGAAACTGCAAGTAAGTAAAGTAATTCTGAACAAGCTAAAATTACCCTAGAACAAGCTATACCTAGAGTTCCCTCAGTTTGTTTTACCTATTTTTAATAGTCTAAACAAGTAAATACAAAGTAAAAAACCTTGAATTCGCAACCTAAAAGAGGATATTGTATCGACATTGTGAACTATACTTGACTGCTATATTAAACCTGAACATTTGAAATACACTGCAATAGATTAAATTGAATATAGTGATCCAAAAGTATTTCTTCCTGTGGAAAACATATACTTTGATGCCATAGTTCAAATATCTCTGACAAAATCATCCCTGCCATAGAAACATGTACAACTTTTCAAATTACCCTGTGTTGATTTTTACATTGAATCAGTTCGCCAGACACGAAGTCGATTTTCTTTAAGTGATCCTCTTCTTACAATGTTGGAAGTATTAGAACCAGCTAAACTCCAAATAGTTCAGTGAATTGCACAGTCACTTGCTTCTCAGTTTCCTAATTTGGTGAAAGCAGTTCAAGAAATCCAGCAAGTAGATACAGAATGGAGACTATTGCACAATCATTGCATGTGGCAGTAACACTACAGCGCAAGAAGTTTGGAGCGAAGCAAAGAAAAAGCAATACGCCGATTCAAAACAAGTTTTCCCCCTTTTTAAAATGTATCTGGTGTCTTTTGAGTCTCCTACATTCTAGTGCTACAGTGGAACGAGTGTTTTCAACTATAAATCTGATGAAAACAGAAGTAAGAAATCAGATGTCCATCAAAATAAGGTGCGGATTGTTACATGCAGTATCAGATTCGTGACATTCCTTTGCAATTTCAAGTTCAATGTTTAAGAAAGTGAAGAGTGGTATGTACGATAGTGATTGACAGTAATATGTACATAATATGTACATAATATGATCTACATTACTTTCTGTCTGCACGCGAATGATCTACAGAAATGGTGAGTTCTATTTCAATTGTAATTTATTTTATGGAACGTTTAATACCAAATGTAGGTTTTCATAGATTATCAGCAGCAGTAGAAGTAGTAGAGTAGCAGTAGTAATGGTAATAATAAATAATACTAAATTAATAATAATAATAATAATAATAATAATAATTAATAATAATAATAATAATTAATAATAATCATAATCATAATCATAATCATAATCATAATCATAATAATAATAATAATAATAATAATAATAATAATAATAATAATAATAATAATAATAATAATAATAATAATAATAATAATAATAATAATAATAATAATAATAATAATAATAATAATAATAATAATAATAATAATAATAATAATAATAATAATAATAATAATAATAATAATAATGCCGTAAATAAGTTCACACTGTGCAAAATTGCCGGGTAAAAAATCTACTGTTTTCTCCTGCTTTTTTCATATTCGTTCTCCTGCTTTTACTTGGACAGACCTGGCAACACTGCATCCACAGTCTAACGATGTATAAATGACGTAGTGAGTGAGTGAGTGAGTGAGTGAGTGAGTGAGTGAGTGAGTGAGTGAGTGAGTGAGTGAGTGAGTGAGTAGGGTTTAAGGGCCCGTCGACAGCTAGGTCATAAGAGCCCGTAAATGACGTATAAAATGGTGGGATTGCCTGTATTATTGTTAGCAATGGTAGGGAAAGAAACAATGCAAAATACAACGCACTTAATGAGTAATGAAAAATTCAAACATAATCATCACAAAAAAAAAAAAAAAAAAAAAAAAAAACTGATCATGAGTTTGATCAATGTGATCAAATTCAAAATTGTACTTTTCGGTTTAAAACAACATCACTCGTGATCATTATCACTAAAGAAAAAACAGTTTCATCGCAGCCAAGATATTAGCGTAATGTGAACGCGCACTATATAAACATTACGTCATTGGGAGGTGTTTTATGTATTGAGTAAAACCTGAATTTGAAAAGATATTGCCATTTTGCCTCTCCTTTAGAACATTTAAGTGAGCTCAGTGCACATCTTTTTGCCCTCTTCAGCACGCGGGCTGCAGCTCTTGTTTCAAGTGTGGCTTTTGGTTTCGAATTAGACATCAGGTAGGTGGTATACCTACTCCCGGAGTTCTTCTTCTTCTTCTTTCTTCAGGGAAGATGGATACACTTGAACTGTGTGCACGAGTGCTTCGGAATGTTGAACTTTAGTGTTAGCTTCTCCAGGGCCCTTTAAAGTTAGCTCAGCTACGTATTGGCTTACCGCCATCCAACTTCCGAACAGCGAATTTAATGATAAATGTTTGCACAGCCGCCATTAAAACTGTATTGAATAACAGCCTTCTCTAAATAACATAGACAAGGAATAACTTTCTACCAGGGTAGCCCACGTTTACCAGTGACGTACATCTTTTACTTTCTCTACTACCATGAGCGTCGCGAAAGGGGCGGAAGGAACGGACGCGGCCCCCGCTTGGAAAATAATAAATGTATTGGTCAATGAATTACTGTTAGACTACTGCTTTAATTTTTAGGTAAAGCACACTTTTTATTTAGCATAAATTAACATGCTTATCCGTAACACATACTATAACTCAATTTTTGCGGCTTTTAGCTACAGAATAATGAATTAATTGAAAAACTTCCAATATGCGGCCCCTCCCTGAAAAAAAGTCTGCCGACGTTCATGTCTATTACATATAGTAAAGTAGGGCAAGTATTGTATTCCACCCATAAATTCCATGTCCAAAGTTCACCGGAAATATATGTTTTGAGGCCCCCTGAATAAATAAAAGAAAACATTTGTAGAAAAAGGTGTGTGTGTGTGTGTGTGTGTGTGTGTGTGTGTGTGTGTGTGTGTGTGTGTGTGTGTGTGTGTGTGTGTGTGTCTGTCTGTCTGTCTGTCTGTCTGTCTGTCTGTCTGTCAGTCTGTGGACAGCATAACTCAAAAACGAACAGTTGGTTAAAAACTAAAGTTGGTATTTAAGTTTAATGTATTTCGAGGATGCGACACGAATGTTTTGAAGAAAATTGCTCCACAATAATCTAAGCTTTACGCGAAACATTTTTCGAAAATTTTGATTTTCTTGAAAATGACTCCAATGATTTTGATTCAAATGCCGTATGTTAGGGATATTTTATGACAAACGAAATGTATATGTTGAATTTTATGGCTATAGCCCATGTAGTCCTATTTACTTTGGGTGACATTTGCATAACTGGTAAGCGGTAAGAGATAGACCAAATCTTACTATATAAAACATGTAGATCTTACTAAAACATTCAATGTATGTCGAAATAAATTTTTTGTAGTGTAAACCATTTCGGAGATATTCCTTGTTAGTGTGAATTTAGCAATACTTAAACTTTCGATCGTTATTCATTGTTTATATCCTAGCCGTGCAAAGAGAACGAAATTACCAAGCTTTAAAAGATTTGACTATCGCTCAGTGTACTGTATTTTCATATTCCCCTTGCACGTACAAGAAAATTAGCAATAAGATAATTTCTGTAAATGTTTATGTCAACTAACATGAAGAAGATATAGGAAAAAGAATTTGTAAGAATGGTTAGTACAAGAGTAGAGAAAGTCATGTGAGTGCAACACATCAGACTTTTTATATCTGTTCTCTATCCCATTTAGTTTTTAATTCTGAAAATAGAAAGAATTGAATGCAACATTGCATTGAATCAACAATTTGAACGTATGTTTATGATCATAGTTATTTTAAGATTTCAGTCAAGCGTATAGATAGTAGGCTTTATATGTGTATGAGCCAAAAGAAAGGCCAGAATGCTTTAAAAACCTTTGCAGCAAACGAGGAAAACAATCTATAATCTATTTGCTGTTATAATAGAATAAACTAAAGTAGTCCTCCGCGCTTTACACTGAGGTCCACCTCTATAGTACGTCATTGGTTAACATAATATGTGAACGTGCACATATAAACAACAATATTGATATTGTCACCGCGCAATTTCACCTCGTTCAGATAACCTGAACTTAACTGCTCTCTTTGTTGTTGCATGAGCCAGTATTATTGAACATCTGAGAGCCAGTATTATTGCAGTAATCACATCGTAAGAACTCTTAGGTAACACTCAGGTTTTGTCAATGTATTGTTTGTAATCTACTACGCTGTTGCTGAATGGCAAGAGGCATTGTCCATTATTCTCACGCTTTATTAGATCGTTTATAGCCACAGAAAGGTATTTCTTGAAAAACATATTGAACATATTCAATATAAGAGCGTTTTCACCTTTCTTTGAAAACTTTCCTCGCAGATGTTAAAACAAAAACACTTTTAGCTGACCTTGCTTCCATTTTGTATGTCAAGATGGCGCTGGGACAACAGACGCTAAGGTATATTCCCAAAAAAGGAACCCAACGTTCTGCGATTGGCATTAAGGTTTAAAGTATACTATTGCAGTATATTATGGTACAAATATATATTTTATATTATAACAACACTTTTAGTAGTTTATTGAACTAAAGTAAAGCAAGAAGCTAAATAGACCGTGGAAGTATATCGTGGAAGAATAAGGGGGTAAAACGTACCAAGTAATGAGGTTTATTCCCGCCACGTGCTTCTGTTTACATCTACTTTATGTATATAGTAAATAGACTAAAAAATGAAAATGGAAAGAATTGAATGCAAAATCAGATTGAATTAATAATTTGAACATATCTTTATTTGTTTATGAACATATTTATTTTAAGATTTCAGTCATGCCTATATACAGTAAGCTTTATTTGAGTACGAGCCAAGGAAAGGCCAGAACGCTTACAAAACCTTTGCAGCAAACGAGGAAAACAATCTAGATAATTAAATGCTGATAGCCCTTTCAGCGAGACGAACTATATTGAAGCGGTTCCCATTGTGGGGAAAACCTCCAAGGTAAAGTCGCTATCTTGCCATTTTTTTATCCTTGCCTTCCACAGAACTTCCGTAATCCATTAAACTTCATATCTCTTGCCACACAATCCAATATAGAGATTTTTCTTTACAATAGAGCTCTCAGAACCCGTTTTTCTTATAAAGTAGTCAACAAAGAAACACAGAGAGGAATAATCTTACCTTTCAACTGCAACCATTACAAACCGAGTTGAGATGAAAATGGAGTAACTGTGATTAAAACGCAATGACTCATGTGTGAATCTTTCTTATTAATGTTCAGTTGGTAGAAAAAGCCAATAGCAAAACAGTTATCTCTTAGAATCTAAAAAGTTACAATTTAGTTCACATTGTGTATTTTTAGAGTTCTTTATTGTGTGATACTCTTAGAAAAGCGCTGAAAGGCCACGCGTGTTTGGCCTCACTGCACCGGCCATCCCTCCCCTTCACATTGTTCAGCCTTGACCTTTGCTTTCTACACGTCTCATTCAATAGCGTCTGGATGTCTGGATTTTTTAACAAGCTTTTATTTAACTTACAATTTTGGTACGGTCGGGTTAAATCTTGCAACCAAATTTTAAAGTAGTTATCCTTAAGCCATTGAGATGGAATTTTGCATACACGTTTAGTTTAGATGACAATCCATGGATAGCTATATAACGTCATTCCAAATCCAATATCGCGGGCTTGCCAAAATAGCTGTATACTTATTTTTATGCACTCCCATGATATGGTTATCAAATGAAAAGGTTTGCTGTGAAGAATACGAATCAAATAAAATAACTAAAAACTCAAAGTAAATTAATATCAAAAAGAGTTTTAAAAACAATCTGCTTAAAAGAAGAAAATACACCTTAAATTAAATAAAATAAAATCCAATTGATATATAAAGTCTCTCGCAAAATGTACCTGTGTAGACAAACGAGAATACAGTATAACTTGATCATGATACAAGTAATTCTAAGAAAAAATATATTGTTGATAAAATAGGTAAATCTTGCGACAGGGATTTATACCATATAAATGGTGTCGATGTATTTGATTTAATTTAACTTCTTTTTCTTTTTGAAGCAATTAAATAAAAGCTTGTCTTTAAATAATTGTTTTACAATTACTTTATTTTTTATGAAGAGTGGTAGAGAGAACTTTTTACAAAAACAGGAAAGGCTGCTGTTTAATATGCGCATTTCAATTTGCAAATATAAAGCGTTGTAATATAAAACGCTACTATGATCAGAGGCATGAAGCAAACATTGGTGATATTACTGGTATTTATTTAAAATTTTAAAAGGTACTTTCTGAATACTCATATTTATAAACACATAAAAGGAACGATATGATTCCACTGTTTAGGGGTTTAGTTTGTGACTTGTTTGTTAGGTACCCGAACACAAACCAAGCGATTTATTATGTCGATCAAATAGTTTTTAAATAGTTTAAGGCTAAGTAGCAATGGAAATTTACTGCTTTATTTATTGAATTTAGTACGTGAAGCATAAGACAGCGTAAGAATATTTCTGCAACGGATAAAGGAAGGTTGTGAATTATGTAATTTTTCTAACCATAGTAGGTGGCTGTAATAATTATTGCATACAAAAAGTGTTTTATATAAGTAAAATAGTTAATAACAACATAGAAGTTATTACTACCACGCAGGTGGAACATAGCCACCACTGCACTGTATCAAAACAACCTCCATCACTCGGCAAGAGTAAGTCACGTTCAATCGCTACTTCTCCTCTCGTGCCTACTTACCATTTCGGTTGTGGACCTCAGCCATGCCATCCACATGGCTGAAGTGGACGATCAACCAGGTGATGCGGTAAGATGATACAAGGAGGAATCGCAAACTAGCCTCCGATGCCACGTTGCGCAGGAAGATGCACAAATAGCTCCATTGTTTTTATATCGTAGCGTAGCACGGTATGTTGAGTAATATGGTAGGTATCGCCAGCTAGATGCGGAGTACACTTCCGTATTAGTGACGTCAGTTGCTGTAGCGGGCTAGCGTTTGCTGTGATTGAAATGACAGTGTTTATGAGGACTAGTGGTAGTATAGCTCGTTTTAGAACACTGGAATATTTAAATGAAAGCTTGGATGTGAGTCAGTTACATTCAGAAGCAGTATATGTTTTGGAATCAACATGTACTCAACACATAGTAGAGTCATTTTCCTCAAATCAGGGGTCCAGTTAGATTTCATGGCCATCCCTTATCAACTGCCGTGAATCAGAAAATAAAATCTTAGCTTCTTTGAGGCAACTGTTCCGAGGTATTAAATCTGAGAACTATGCACGGAATATTAGCGTTATATTAAGTGCAACGATGATTAACGAAATTGAAAGTGGCGATAGAGAGACACAGGAATTTACCTCCTACTTTATGCGGACAGTGCCACTCTTTTTTACACTCAAAAGTGTTGCAGTGGCGGTTTGGTTACAGGTACGTTGCGTTTGATTTACGAAGGTATTTTTAAATCTTATGCCATAAACAACTGTTCATTAGTGAATTCTTTGGTACTGCTTAGGTTAAAGAAGTCTAAAATATTTGGCGACAAAGTCGAAGTGCATAGCCTTAGAAGATACACCAAGTGATCGTCGCGTTTGGAGAAACTATTCACAAATATAAGTAGAGCATTGGTCACTCTTATATACACTATCCTTGCAAATGCTTATTTCACTATCCACTACATTTTAATCCATAAGCATTTTCATAAATTATTTTATTGCTAATTTTCTTGTAGGGACAAGAGGAATTTGGTAATACAGTAGCCTTTAAGTGATTTTGAAATGTTTTAAGAGCTAGTTGGCATGCGATGCCTTTAAAGTTCCGTTGTTTTTGCAATGGCGAGGAATGAAAAATTAATTACCTCTTCCTATTTGAGAGAAGTATAACTATTGACAGTTTCAAACAAATAATATAGAATATCTCGGAAATGGCTCATTCAAACGAGACAAAGAGATATATTAAACATAAATTGTGCGTTTTAACAGGAGACGCATTTTTTATTTAGTAAGCTTCTAAGATTTTACTATTGCTTAACGCCTAATGTATTTATTCTCTTTGCACCTACAGGAAAATTGCGAATAAGATAATTTGTACAAATGCTTATCTCACGCAACATGAACAAGAGTTTATAAGAATAGTTAGTACAAGAGTAGAGAAAGTCATGTGAGTGCAACACATCAGATTTTTTGTATAGTAAGATTTGGTCTATCTCTTATGCTGTTTCCGGGCTGAAACACACACACAGATAGACACAGAGATGCTTTTCTTGAAATCAAGTGGTCCCAAATTTCTGGTGAAATTTCGACATCAAATTTTACAGTGGAATGCAATACTGCTTACTATACGTTGTGGGGCAAGGAAAAATCATTGAGTTCTGGAAACATTCAGAAACTCTTGAATGAAACATTGTGCTAAAATAAAACAATTCTGATAATTTCACAGACCTTAGACACTCTTAGTGTCTGCTTATTTTAGGTGATTTTAGTACATATAAATCTGATCTCTTGCTATAAGCTAGTAATAGAAGAAGTTGTAAGAGTTTACAGTCACCTGTTTGATTTTACTTAAATTATCTCCCGTGCAGAGATGTATATAGCGCTGTAACCTGATACTAGATTCAGCAGGCAATGTACCGGAGTTTATCACCGCCCTTACACACTAATTACAAGGTCAAGGTCATAACTAACGACCATCAGATGACCTCACAGATAGATCGATAGCTCCTAGCTATCCAGCAACGCTCGCCTTTTCACCCAAAACCACAAAACCACGATCTGTTGCACTGCATATTGAAAACAAGACGCAGATCTACAACTATTACTTTCATTAATTACTTTAAAGTTTAATTTGTGCAGGGTTTTAATCTATGAATATGTCTTAAGGAATCCCAGGTATTTTAAACAGTCGCAGTTTTTAGCAATACATTTAAAATAAGAAGCATAGTTTTTTATCTTTAACTGATTACCCTCCCCTTATGTAGGACTATCACCCCTAGGACTTACAAGTCAGTGCCTAGGGTCAGACGCCTGTCGGGGAACACAGGAACCTATGGACCGGACAGAGTGAAGACCTGGAAGCGGGTGGTCAGCCAAGCACCAGGTTTGAGAATGAGCAAGAGAATAATATGAAATGCAGACATTTTGAAGCACTCTGAATCCAGGAAAAAAACTTTTTAGATAAAGGTCCGTGTGCGTCTTTGTGTGTCTGTCTGTGTCTCTGTCAGTCTGTGGAAAGTTTAACTCAAAAACGAAAAGTCGGTTAGAAACCAAAGTTGGTATTTAAGCTAATGTTTTTCAAGGATGCGACACGAAGTTCTTGAAGAAAATTGCTCCACTCTAAACTATCCTTTTCATGGAAAATTTTTCGAAAATGTTGATCTTGTTGAAAATGGCTCTAACGATTTTCATTAAAATACCATATGTTTGAGATACTATTATGAGAAATGAAATGTATGTCTTGAATCTCCTGGCTATAGCCAATGAAGCCCTATTTACTCGGGATGACTTTTGCACAACTGGTAAACCGTAAGAGATAGACCAAATCTTACTATACAAAATGTAGATCTTGCTAAAACACAATTTATGTTCCAATAAATTTTTTGTAAAGTGAACGATTTCGGAGATATTCCTTGTTATTTGTGGAACATCGCTATTCATTTTTTTATGTTAACCGTGTAAAGAGTACGGAATTTGATTTGACAATCGCTTAAAGGCTACTATAGTTCCATATTGCCGTTGCACGTGCCAGGGAACGAGCAATAAGATATCTGCAAATATTTATCTCAGCTAACACGAAGAAGATGCAGAAGAGTTTGTAAGAATGGTTAGTACAGGAGTATAAAAAGTTATGTGTGTGCAACACATCAGATTTTTAGAAAAAGATCCGTGTATTTCTGTCGGTTTGTCAGTCTTTGGGCACCATAACTCAAAAACAAAAAGTTGGTTAAGAACCGAAGTTCGTATTTATGTTTTTTGTGTTTTATGGATGCTACACCAAGATTCTGAAGAAACTTCCTCTACCCTAAACTACCCTTTACATGGAAAATTTCCATTTTCTCGAAAATGGCTGTGACGATCTTTTCTTCAGCAAATATTATTAATGCAATACAGTAAATGGGCTGGATCGAGTATAGACGCTGATACTGGTGCCCGTCCTAGACTATGGAAGACAACATGGTTCCTGGGGGCCGAATAGGGTTGTCGCTCTTGCCTTCTTTTTTACGTCCATTGAATATTAGCTCGTCATAAACAAGAACAAAACAGCACAAATGATATATAGAAGAGCGGGGAAAATATCGAAGAAGGATATCATAAAATAAACAATGAACCACTGAAAATAGTAAATAGATACCTGGGCGCAAACAACAGTTACATCATTTAAAGTGCACATGCAGGAGAAAGCAACAGTGGCTATAAAAGCAATATGTAACATTAAAAATATGACATTATTGAAACTAGAAACAGCGATGAAATTGTTCGAAACGACAATAGTCATATATGGGATATAACTATACTGGGAGAAATTAAAAATCAGTGACATTTAGAAAATAGAATCTGTGAAAACAAGGTACATAAAAAGGGCAATAGGAACCAGCAAATAGGCGCCAATCAGAAGATATAAGGAATAAAATAATGTTACCAAATACAGAAGCATACAGAGAAGCAATAGCAAGAAAGAAAATTAAGGAGAAGCGGCTAAGTGGTGAATTCTTCGGAACGGTGCCATGACAGAACAACCAACCACAGAGGCCCAGGTGGATTCCAACTTCAAATGTGTACAACTCAGAAATTCCACCAAGTGAACGATCAGTCTGTGTGAAAATCGTGAAGCAGAAGTGTGAACTCCAGTACTACAACAAGTGAAAAAAAAAATGACATGCTCACTAGGTGAACTAATAAAAGAAAACAGATACACAAACTCATTAAATGCTCATTCGAGTGTAACTTTCACTTGTTATTATTGAATATTCAAGAAGGCACTCCCCATTTGCCTTGACCAGCACAACACAATGAGATTTACACTACTAATTTCACTCGCACACAGTTGTAATAACACTGCTTCCAGGAGAAGAATTTTACTTTTTTTTCAGTGCCCATGAAAGAATTTAACTACGTACATATAAATTGCCACAAGAATAAGTATAAATCGCACCTAGTTTAGTTTTAAAAATGCACCTCCTTTATGCGGATATAGTAAGTTTAATGCTGTGGGTACTTAGCACATACTCCATGCAGGAATACTGCTCTCGACTGCTGTCAGTAAGCTACTTTAGCGCACTTTTAATGTTCTTTTTATAGTGCGAAGATGGGACTAACAAGATTATTCTTCCAGTTGACGAGCCTGTATGTCTCCCATCGGCATGCTTTCCCTCTGCCGCGACTGAGTTCATTTGGTGTGATTACAGCACTTTGCTCCACATGTTTTATTCAGAATCCTTCGGTCCCACCTGAGCGATAAATCCACTTCTTCACAATTCCTCGGAGAGAGAATTTGCAGGCTTTTGCCTTCAGAACGAGATGAATCCAAGGCATTATTTACGCCATCTTTTCAAGGGGAAGAAAGAAGATGCTGTGAAAATGTTTCAAAACTTTGCTACAGCTGTTTTCCTCACAAGAATAATGGGCCCTATCTTTCAAGCTAAGAAAATCAAGAAAATATAAATCGTTAGGGGCAGTGCACGCTCCTATTTCTAGAATTTTCCCTTCACCAAGCTGTGTAGTGTCTTGTTAAACATAATTGTTAAATAGTAATGATTATCGCAGGTAATTGTCTGTATACTCATTGTTCCACATTTACCATGTAAAATGTTACATGATATAACTCCTCTTCTGTAATATCGTAATATTTTTAGTTTATTTCTTACTTTCGTTTACTTTCTTCCATCCAAAAATCGATATCAATATTTCACCTTAAATACAAGTCTTTGGACCTCCTGAAACTAAACAGAGCATTTTTAGAAAAATACCATAACTCAAAAAGCCAAATCCGTTAAATACCAAACTTGGTATTTAAGTTCAGTGTTTGCAAGCATGCAACTCAAACATTTTCAACAAAAGCCCCCCCCCACCCCAGACTACACTTTTCATGGAACATTTTTCATAATTTTAATTTATCTCACAATTTTCATTGTACTATATATTGTCACGGCGCCCGCCGCATCTAATTGCCGACAACAGCAGTGTCACCCATCGCATTATTGTCGGCACTACCGCAAAGGAGCCGAAGGAAAGAGACAGAGAATGACCGCATTGTTGGGGCGCTTGCCGAAGGAGAGAAAAGGATAGAGGCTACTGGAATCTTCTACTTTGTATTTCACCGCAATAACTGAACTTTCCAGAATAGTGCCTGGGAGATATAAATAGCGGTAAAGTGCGACAGAAGGGGCAGTCAGACGTATGTGAAGCGTTGAGTAGTCGTGCCGACGGAGACGGACAGACGATGTGAAGCGTTGTACCGACGGAGAAGGGACAGTTCTTTGTGTTACGAATTCGGAGCCGTGCTGTTGGAGAATCGGATAAGACTTTCTTGCTGTTGCAACGAGTGTACAAAGTTACTGTTTACGGAAATAAAAGTGTTTCTTTATCTCGACTACATCTGTCTACCTTTCTTTACACCCAACAAAAGTCACAATATTGAGTTTCCTTGGAATCTTCACAAAAGTCCTATGCACTCTGGTGACTTGTATGTGGGTAACCTAAGAGATATACAAAAAATGCAAAGCACAGAGAATATAGGTCTCCTTAAAACATACAACATTATTTTAGTTAATATATTTTTTGGAGTGCACTATTTCGGAGATATTCCTTGTTACATGTCTAAATTTTACAATTTTATATTTTTCTTGAATGGGAGGTCTTCAATACTTTATTTATTATTTTTATCTCTTGACCATACAAAAACAACGGAAGTTCAAGCCTTTCATAACGATCAACTTTAGAAGATTTGGCTATCGCTTCCCATATTCCCCTTGCAGCTACAAGAAAATTAGCAATACGGTACTTTCTCTTGATTAACATGATAATAAGTCTTCGTAATAATAGTTTGTACAAGAGTGGAGAAAGTCATGTGAGTGCAACACAACAGATTTTCTTCAAAACATATTCCAACGCAGATATCATCCAAAATATTGGCATTGGAGTTTTATGATATGCGTCTGTTTCTTTTAGTCTTTAATTATGTGCATATATTGTTATGGTTCCCTCATAAAATCTAGGATTATCATTGGAGGCTCATGGAGTTCCACATGTTAATCAGGTTTTGAAAGTGCTCGAGTGGTTAGCGCGCTCGCCTACCACCTAGACAGCCCAGGTTCGATCCCAGAGACGCGTATGTGGAATTCGTGGGACGGAGCGGCGTCTGGGTGGGTTTTCTCCGTGTTCTGCGGTTTCCCCCGTCACTCATTCAGGAAATTGATCCATAATCAGCATTCCATTCATAGATTTCGCCTGCATTTCATATTCTCTTCCTCACTCTCATACCTGGTGCTGGGCTGACCATCCGGTTCCAGGTCCTCACTCTGTCCGGTCCATAGGTTCCTGAGCTCCCCGACAGGTGTCTGACCCTAGGCACTAGCTTGTAAGTCCTAGTCCTTATATAAGTCCTACAAAGGGGAGGATAATCAGGTGAAGAAGGAAGTATTTCTACAGAAATGTGTAGTTGTCCTTGCTTGGCTGGTTTTCGTATTGACACTAGCGGCTCTTGGGAAAGATATTTGCAACCTTTGCAATCCAGAATTTAAACATTAAGTTTCAATAGTAATGGATTTCAGATTAGGCAGTTAAGGATTATCAACTGCGCAACACTGGATATAGTGCTATCTCTTTCTACTTTCCAGGTTTGAACTTAAACCTCACACACACTATAGTTAACAGAAACTCAGCGAGATGGTTCCATGTGAGACTTGCATTCGACAGTCCTGTGATCGGTTCCCGTTGACTGCCCTTTCCATAATTTCCCTTTCATTCCATTTTCTTCTCATGTTTGAGGAGTGCTTCTAGGTTTAGTGGTGTTTGGCGGTGGCGACAGATGGCGCGGACTCTAGAGCAGCAATGTCCAGCCCTGTCTCTTTGGAAACACTGGCACAATTAGAGGTCACAAACCCTGATTCGTATTTCTCCCGGTAAACCGCAAAAGCAATCTCACATTAGAGACAATTACCCCAATAGCGACTTACCGGGATTAAATAACTTTTAGATGGCAATTAATGTTTAGAGCA